>PVIY010034355.1:0-27200 GCA_004026745.1 Myrmecophaga tridactyla
CTGTGCTACGTTGCATTCTCTCATTTAAGCACCAGCCAATTAAGCCAAACGTCACTCATTGCAGCAGACACGCCTCCTAGCTGACTGCAGATGCAATTGGCAACAGATGAGGTTCACGTACCGTTGGCTTATGTCCGCAGCAACAAGACTAGGTATGCTCACCTGGCCAAGTTGACAACTGAATCTAACTAACACACCAGCCAAACTGTCCTTCAAAATTGAGGGAGACATTAAAGTTTTCAGACAAAGAAGTCCTGAAAGCATTTGTCAACAACAAACTGGCCCTAAAAGAAATACTAAAAGGAGTTCTGCTGGCTGAAAAAAAAAAAGAGACAGGAGAGGGAGGTCTGGAGGAGGGCAAAGGATTGAAAAGTACCACTAAGGTTAATTTAAATAATACAAAGAGAAAGAGGGAAACGAATATATAGATCTGACAAATAAAATTAAAAAGATAAGATGTTGGAATCAAGAAACACCTTTTCAGGAATAACTTTGAATGTTAACGGACTAAATTTACCAATTAAAAGACAGAGATTGGCAGAATGGATTAAGAAACATAATCCAGCTATATGCTGCTTACAAGAGACTCATCTTAGACACAAGGATACAAATAGATTGAAAGTGGAAGGATGGAAAAAAATATCCTACATAAGCTGTAACTAAAAGAAAGCAGGAGTAGCTATACTTATATTGGACAAAATAGACTTTTAGTGTGAAGACATCATAAGAGACAAAGAAGAACACCATATACTAATTAAAGGGTCAATTCACCAAGAAGATATAAGAATCATAAATGTTTATGCTCCCAATAAGGAGCTCCAAAGTACATGAGACAGACGTTGGCAAAACTGAAGGGAGTGATAGATATTTCAACAACAATAATAGGAGACTTCAATACACCACTCTCCTCTATAGATAGAACAACCAGACAGAAGATCAACAAGGAAACAGAGAAGTTAAATAACTTGATAAATGAAATAGACCTAACAGATATATATAGGTCACTGCACCCCAAAACACAAGGTAACACATTCTTCTCCAGTGCTCATGGAACATTCGCCAGGATAGATCATATGCTGGGGCACAAAACAAGTCTTTATAAATTTAGAAATATTGAAATTATTTCTCTGATCACAATGGGATGAAGCTAGATCTCAATAACCACCAAAGACTGAGAACATTTCCAAATATATGGAGATTAAATAACACACTCTTAAGTAACCAATGGGTCAAAGAAGAAGTTGCTAGAGAAATCAGTAGATCTCTGGAGATGAATGAAAATAAGAATACAACTTATCAGAACTTATGGAATGTGGCAAAGGCTGTGCTGTGAGGGAAATTTATTGCCCTCAATGCCTATATTAAAAATCAACAAAGGGCAAAAATCAAGGACTTCAACCTGGAGGAACTTGAGAAAGAACAGCAAACTATCCCCAAAGCACATAGGAGAAGAGAAATAGCAAACATTGAAGCAGAGATAAATGAATGGGAGAACAAAAGAACAACAGAAAGAATCAATAAAACCAAAAGTTGGTTCTTTGAAAAAATCAATAAAATTGATGGGCCACTAGCAGACTGAGAAAGAAAAAAGAGAGAGAATGCAAATAAACAAAATCAGAAATGAGAAGGGGTGCATTACCACAGACCCAGAAGAAATAAAAGAAATCATAAGAGGGTACTATGAACAACTGTACACCAACAAAATAGACAACTTAGATGAAATGGACAAATTCCTGGAGACACACAAACAAGCTACACTAACTCAGGAAGAAATAGAAGATCTCAACAAACCAATCACAAGTAAGAAGATTCAATCAGTCATCAAAAATTTTCCTGCAAAGAAGAGCCCAGGGCCAGATGGCTTCACAGCGGAATTTTATATCAAACATTCCAGAAAGAATTAACACCAATCCTGCTCAAACTTTTCAAAAAAATTGAGGAAAAGGGAACTCTACCTAACTCACTTTATGAAGCTAATATCATTTTAATAGCAAAACCGGGTAAAGATGATATAAGAAAGGAAAACTACAGGCCAATCTCCCTAATGAACATACATGCAAAAATTCTCAATAAAATTTAGCAAATCGAATCCAAAAGCACATTGAAAGAATTGTACACCATGACCAAGTGGGGTTTATACCAGGAAGGCAAGGATAGTTCAACAGAAGAAAATCAATTAATGTAATACAGCACATTAACAAATCAAAAGGGAAAAATTACATGATCGTCTTGATTGATGCTGAAAAAGCATTCAACAAAATTCACCATCCTTTTCTGATAAAAACTCACCAAAAGATAGCAATCAAATGTAACTACCTTAATATGATAAAGGGAATATTTGAAAAAACTGATAGCCAGCATCATACTCAATGGAGAGAGACTGAAAGCCTTCCCCCTAAGATCAGGTAGAAGACAAGGATGCCCACTGTCACCACTATTATTCAACATTGTGCTGGAAGAAGGAAAATGCCTCCTGAGGAGCTTCATGAAACAGGAAGCCAGGAGAGAAAGCTAGCAGATGATGCCATGTTTGCCATGTTCCCTTCCAGCTGAGAGAGAAGCTCTGACTGTGTTCGCCATGTGCCTTCTCATTTGAGAAAGAAACCGTGAACTTCATCGGCCTTCTTGAACCAAGGTATCTTTCCCTGGATGTCTTTGATCTAGAGCAATCAGGCAGGACAGAGAAATAGAAGGCATCCACATTAGAAAGGAAGAAGTAAAACTCTCATTATTTGCAGATGATATGATACTATACTTGGAAGATCTTGAGAAATTTACAGCAAAGTTACTGGAGATAATAAACAAATTCAGCAAGGTGGTGGGATGTAAAATTAATGTGCAAAAATTAGTAACATTTCTATACACAAGCAATGACCTAGCTGAGAAGTCAGTCAAGGAAAAAATTCCATTCAAAATAGCAATTAAAAAAGAGTCAAATATTTAGGAATGAACTTAACTAGGGGCATAAAGGACTTGTACACAGGAAACTACATAACATTGCTAAAAGAAAGGAGATCTATATAGGTGGAAAGACATTCCCTGCTCATGGATAGGAAGGCTAAATATAGTTAAGATGTCAGTTCTCCCCAAATTGATCTACAGATTCAACACAGTACCAACCAAAATTCCAACAACGTATTTTGAAGATTTGGTAAAGCTAACTACCAAATTCATCCGGAAGGGAAAGAGACCCTGAATAGTTAAAAGCATCCTAAAAAGGAAGAATGAAGTGGGGAGGATTAACACTCCCTCACTTGAAAATCTATTATAAATCCACAGTGGTCAAAACAGCATGGTACTGGCACAAAGACAGAAGCATTGACTAATGAAATTGAATCGAGAGTGCAGAAATAGACGACCAAATTTATGGTTGTGCTGGTTTGAAAGGAAGTATGCCCCCTAAGAAAAGCCATGTTTTAATATAAATCCCATTTCATAAAGGTAGAATAATCTCTATTCAATACTGTATGTTTGAAACTGTAATGAGATCATCTCCCTGGGTGATGTGATTTAGTCAAGAGTGGTTGTTAAACTGGATTAAGGGACGACATGTCTCCACCCATTTGGGTGGGTCTCGATTAGTTTCTGAAGTCCTATAAAAGGGAAATATTTTGGAGAATGAGAGATTCAGAGGGAGCAGCACCACGAAGCAGAGACAACCAGCCAGTGACCTTTGGAGATGAAGAAGGAAAATGCCTCCTGAGGAGCTTCATGAAACAGGAAGCCAGGAGAGAAAGCTAGCAGATGATGCCATGTTTGCCATGTTCCCTTCCAGCTGAGAGAGAAGCTCTGACTGTGTTCGCCATGTGCCTTCTCATTTGAGAAAGAAACCGTGAACTTCATCGGCCTTCTTGAACCAAGGTATCTTTCCCTGGATGTCTTTGATTGGACGTTTCTATAGACTTGTTGTAATTGGGACATTTTCTTGGCCTTAGAACTGTAAACTTGCAACTCATTAAATTCCCCTTGTTAAAAGCCATTCCGTTTCTGGTATATTGCATTCCGGCAGCTAGCAAACTAGAACAATGGTCAACTAATTTTTGACAAAGCGACCAAATCCTCTGAACTGGGACAAAATAGTCTTTTCAATAATTGGGTATGGAAGAACTGGATATCAATAGCCAAGAAAATGAAAGAGAACCTCTATCTTGCACCCTACACAAAAATTAACTCAAAGTGGATCAAACACCTAAATATAAGAACTAGCACCATAAAGCTTCTAGAAGAAAATGTAAGGAAACATCTTCAAGACCTAGTAAAAGGAGGTAGCTTCCTAAACTTTACACCCAAAGCACAAGCAACAAAAGAAAAAATAGATAAATGGGAACTCCTCAAATTCAAATGCTTCTGCACAGCAAAAGACTTTGCAAAAAGGTGAAGAAGCAGTCAACTCAATGGGAGAAATTATTTGGAAATGACATATCAGACAAAAGTTTGATTTCCTGTATTTACAAAGAAATCATACAACTCAACAACAAAAGAACAAACAACCCAATTATAAAATGGACTAAAGATATTGTTCTAGTTTGCTAGCTGCTGGAATGCAATATACCAGAAACGGAATGGCTTTTAAAAGGGGGAATTTAATAAGTTGCTAGTTTACAGTTCTAAGGCCGAGAAAATGTCCCAATTAAAACAAGTCTATAGAAATGTCCAATCAAAGGCATCCATCCAGGGAAAGATACCTTGGTTCAAGAAGGCTGATGAAGTTCAGGGTTTCTCTCTCAAGTGAGAAGGCACATGGCGAACTCAGTCAGGGCTTCTCTCTCAGCTGGAAGGGCACATGGCAAACACGGCGTCATCTGCTAGCTTTCTCTTCTGGCTTCCAGTTTCATGAAGTTCCCCAGGAGGCGTTTTCCTTCTTCCTCTCCAAAGGTCGTTGGCTCGCGGAGTCTCTACTTTGTGGTACTGCAGCATTCTCTGCTCTCTCTGAATCTCTTATTCTCCAAAATGTTTCCTCTTTTATAGGACTCCAGAAACTTATCAAGACCCACCCACATGCATGGAGAGATACCTCCAGCTAATCCAGTTTAAGAACCACTCTTGATTAATCTCAACTCCAGGGAGATGATTTGATTACAGTTTCAAACATACAGTATTGAATAGGGATTATTCTACCTTTATGAAATGAGATTTAGATTTAAAAATGGCTTTTCTAGGGGACATACATCCTTTCAAACCAGCACAGATATGAATAGGCATTTTTCTGAAGAGCAAATACAGATGGCTCATAAGCACATGAAGAGATGCTCATTTTCACTGGCTATAAGGGAAATGCAGATCAAGACTAAAATTAGATACCACCTCACACCTATAAAAATGGCTACTATTAAACAAACAGGAAACTATAAATGTTGGAGAGGATGTGGAGAAACTGGGACACTTATGCACTGCTGGTGGAAAAGTATAATGGTGGAGCCACTATGGAAGCCTGTTTGGTGATGTTCTAGTTTGCTAGCTGCCAGAATGCAATATGCCTGAAACGGAATGGCCCTTTAAAAAGGGGAATTTAATAAGTTGCTAGTGTACAGTTTTAAGGCCGAGAAAATGTCCCAATTAAAACAAGTCTATAGAAATGTCCAATCAAAGGCATCCAGGGAAATATTACTTGGTGCAAGAAGGCTGATGAAGTACAGGGTTTCTCTCTCAAGTGGAAGGGCACATGGCGAACACAGTCAGAGTTTCTCTCTCATCTGGAAAGGCACATGGTGAACACGCTCAGGGTTCCTCTCTTATCTGGAAGAGCACATGGTGAACACGGCATCATCTGCTAGTTTATTCTCCTAGCTTCCTGTTTCATGAAGCTTCCCGGGGGGCATTTTCCTTCTTTATCTCCAAAGGTCGCTGGCTGGTGTACTCTGCTTCTCATGGTTATGTCGTTCTACTCTGATCTCTCTGAAGCTCTCTTTCTCCAAAATGTTCCTCTTTTTTAGGATTCCAGTAAACTAATAAAGACCCACCCAAATGCATGGAGACATGCCTCCACCCAATCCAGTTTAACAACCACTCTTGATTAAATCACATCTCCAGGAAGATGATCTAATTACAGTTTCAAACATATGATACTGAATAGGGATTAGAAGAAATGGCTGCCTTTACAAAGTGGGATTAGGATTAAAACATGGCTTTTCTAGGGTACATATATTATTTTGAACCAGCACAGGCGGTTCCTTAGGAATCTAACTATCGAATTGCCTTATGACCCAGCAATAGAACTACTTGGTATATACCCAGAAGAGCTTAAAGCAATGACAGAAACAGACGTTTGCACACCGATGTTCGTAGCAGCATTATTCACAATTGCCAAAAGATGGAAACAAACCAAATACCCATCAACAGATGAGTGGATCAACAAAATGTGGTGTGTACATGCAATGGAATATTATGCAGCAGTAAGACAAAATGTCGTACTGAAGCACATGACAAGATGGATGAGCCTTGAGGACATAATGCTGAACGAAATTAGCCAGACACAAAAGGGTAGATACTGTATGATTCCACTTTTATGATCAGCATAAAGGTATAATCAGAGGCTTATAATACAGAATATAGGGGACTTAGAGATACTTAGAAGCTAGAGATGGATGAACTGTTAGCTAAAAGGTTGAATTCCAAAGTAAGGGAATAGATAGGAGTGAAGGTGATTCTCTAGTGGGTCTAGAAGTAATATTACCAAATTGAAAATGAAGAAGATTGAAAGGGGTTCTTTGGACCTATGTTTCCCACTGAGTCATACTAGAAATATGAATGAGTTCTCATAAGAATTACTTCAAAGATATGATTCTTGTATAAAGAGTATTTAAGTTCAGGGTATAGGGGGAGAACTGCTATTGCATGCTATGAGCTATGTTCAAAAGGAAACCATCAGCACTGCCACAACAGCAGAGGTAAATGTGGTAGATAGTTCAGGTGTCAACTTGGCCAGGTGAAGGTGCCTAGTTCTATTGCTGTTGACATGAGCCAATGGCATGTGAACCTCATCTGTCTGCCGGCTTGGAGGCGTGCCTGCTACAATGAATGGCATTTGATTTATTTGGCTGGATGTTTAAATGAGACAACTCAACGTAGAACAGCCCAAGCAGCTCAGCATACCTCATCTCAGCACTCGCGGCTCAGTCAGGCCTTTGGAGATGCAGAAAGGAATCACCCCGGGGAAAGTTGTTGGAACCCAGAGGCCTGGAGAGAAGGCCAGAAGAGATCACCCTGTGCCTTCCCATGTAAGAAAGAACCTCAGTTGAAAGTTAGTTGCCTTTCCTCTGAAGAACTGTAACTAAATAAATCCCCTTTTATTAAACACCTATACATATCTGGTGTCTTGCGTTCTGGCAGCTAGCAAACTTGAACAGTAAATAATGGGGTGAGGGACAAGAGTTAAAAGGAAGTTTAGATTTCCTATTTGGTGAGGATGTGTTTATTGATTTTCTGCCTCTTGGGAGCAATGAAATTATCTAAAATTGAGCATGTTGATGGACTGTGGACTTTGGGCCTTCTACATGATGCCTGATGAATGCAGGTGGCTGAAGGATGCTCTGATGGAGAAGTAGATTGGCAAACGGTGTATACTTACGAATGAAGGTTGTGCTGCTACAAAAAGGAACAAAGTCGTGAGGCATGCAATGATGTGAATGAACATGTGAGACAAAATAAGCCAGAAACAAAAGAACAACAATGGCATAGTCACCTTTAGAAAATGCTTATAAGAAAACAGGTACCTAGATTGTAAGCTTTTAGAGCAGACATATTAAGTCCAGAGTGGTGATTATTATTTCTGGATTTTGAGAAGCTGTTTTATATATATAACCTGATATTTAGAGATAAGAATGAAGCCCAACAGGTTGGGCTGGAAGTAATTCAGAACATAGGGGTAAGGAAGACTGTGTCTATATTTTAGAACCACACATACTCTTTGAGACCAATGGAAGAAAGTTTTATTTGATCTGGAACTAAAATTTTCTGTAGTGCATAATCTAATTCAACCTATCTGTATAGCTCATTTGAACAACTGAAACACAGGGAGACCAAAATAAGAAAGAGGTCCTTTAATACTGTATAGATTAATGTAATGCCTGGAAACATCCTAGAGTATATTAAGCAGATAATCAAAAAGTATTGGCAAAGTCCCCTGAGGGGGGGGAGAAAGACTATGGAACTATTAAACCTTACCATCAGGGAATCCCCTGATACTGTGCCAAACTTTAGGGATACTCAGATCAATAGGCCATGCCCTTGATCATGAGGCTTACTCTTGTGAAGCTTGTGTAGTAGCAGAGAAGCTTAGACTACCTATAGGCATGCCTTAGAGTTACTTCTGGAGGACCTCTGTTGTTGCTCAGATGTGGCCTCGGTCTCTCTAAGCCCAACTCTGCAAGTGAAATCACTGCCCTCCCTCCTATGTGGGATAAGACATCCAGGGGTGAAAGTCTCCCTGGAGACGTGGGAGATGACTCCCAGGGATGAATCCAGACCTGGCACCATGGGATCAACAATTATATCCTGACCAAAAAGGGGGAAAGAAGTGTAATTAATAAAGTATCAGTGGCAGAGAGAGTTCCAATACAGTCGGGAGGCTTCTCTGGAGGTTGCTCTTACGCAAGCTTCAGTTAGGCCTTGCGTAACTGCCAACTATCATAACCTGCCAACCCCTAACCAGGACCTTTCCAGCCACTCCTAAAGAACACCTAGGACAATATGTAAAGTTCCGCAAGGGTTCTAGACACTAGAGTAACTTTCCAGAAACCTACAACCTCCAGATGGGTCCCTGGTCCAGATGAGTCCTGAAACCTAGCCCAGCCTCTCCAGAATATCAGATAGTTCCATCTCCCTACCCCATATTAGTGACAGGCCCTTCCAATATCAAACATTTAGAATTGCCATAGCCCAAACAACCCCAAAGAGGGGTATGGAAAGATCAACAGTGGTGGTGGAATTGTACATAGAAGATAGGACTTAACAAATGAATATGAATGCTGAATCATTAAATTGCTATCTCTTTTAGTCTCCAGTATTTTAGAGCAGCTAGAAGTAAAAACCTAAAATTGTGAAATTGTAACCCATGTCAAACTCTGAAATATGTTCCACAACTAATGTGGTGCTGTGCTTTGAAATTTATAGCTTTTTTGTATATATGTTGGTCACAAAAAAAAAGAAGGATAAAAGTCTATTGTGATGATAAAAATGTACTTAAGCCCTCTAGCTTCCTATATTCTGGAGCAGCTAGAAGGAAAAATATGAGAGGATTGTATGGTAGTCCATGACAAACTCTGGGATCTGTCCTGTAACCCCTTTTGAAGAGTGCTTTGAAAATCATTGCTTTTTTATTTCTTTGCTTTGTATATACGTTATACTATACAATAAAAAAAGTTAAAGAAAAAGTATATATGTGCATATGTTATGTATGTATATATGTATGTATGTATATATTTGACTCTCTTTTTATCATCTCTAGCTGCTTTTGCCTGGAGGAGGGTCACCCCAGAGAAGACTTTACCAAGCTGTATTTCCTAGTCAAAACAGGGCCAGGGTCCAACAAAGAAGGCATAGATTGCTTCCAGAGTGTCCTAGGGAGGTGACCTGGAAAGACTCCAGACTTCTCTTTGACAGCTCCCTGAATCCTGTCCTGCCCTGTAGATGGCATTTTTCAGCAAATGGTTCCCCCACAGTCCTAAAGGTAGTACTGTGCCTTTAAGTCTTAACCACCTCTGACCCTGTTGGGGACATGTTTAAAATAGAGGCTGCCAGACATTTTTGTCTGGGGCAGGTTGAAACCCTATTGCAGAGCTGGGACCCAGTGATGTGAATTTGTTAATCAAAAGCCATGACCATTGCTGGGCCATGCCCACCCCCTGCCTTTTCTTGGGGACAAACTACCCTTCAGCAAACTGCTGCAGCCCAGAGAAAGCACTGTCTTTAATTCACTCCCCATTTCGTTGGGGCGGGGTTGAAACAGAGTCTGCCAGCAACTTTTGTTCTAGAAGGGTTAAAACTAACTGCTGTCAGAGCCAAGACCTAATGATCCTAATTCACTAATCAGTGGCCACGATTGTTGCTCAGCTGTGCCCCCACCCCTTTCCAGTGTATTTCTAATCTCCATTATGTGCCTTTCATTTCCATAATTTCTGTTATGTTTCTTTTTAAACTGTAGAATTCTTTATGTTCACAACTGTCTTCTTAATATGCTTTCGTTCTCTATCTACTATTATAGTGGATACTCTGTATGGATACTCTATATCCATATTTTCCTTAATCTCCTTGAACTGACTTAGGAGATTTGTTTGAACTTCTTTGATGAATCATTCCAAATTCTGCATCTCCTTTGAAATTTTAATTTATTCCTTTGACTGAGTCCTATCTTCCTGTTTTTTAGTATGGCTTGTAAGTTTTTACTGCTGTCTGGGCATCTGATTATTTTGATGTGTTAAATCTGAAGGTCAGTTTCTCCCTCTTCTCAGTTTCTCCCTCTTGCCTAGGGCTTTATTATTGATTGGCTTTGTGTTAAGGCTCTTTTACACTTGGTCCAACTTATTCTGGACCATTAGAGTAGCCTGTGTTTAACTGTTTTGGTTTTTCTCAGCTCTTCTGCACCTGATTCTTGCCCTGGATATGTGGTACAATTCTTAAGATTGCCCTTTTGTGTGCAATTGTTTCACCTCCAGAAGACAGCTTCCTTTACTCTGTTCCTTCCCTTGGATCTTTTTTTTTTTTCTTTCCACAGGCAAGCATCAGGAATTGAACCCCGGTCTCTGGCATGGCAGGCAAGAACTCTGCCTGCTGAGCCACCATGGCCTGCCCCTTCCCTTGGATCTTGATCTGTTTGTTTTTGTACAGAATTTTCTCCCTTATTTTTTATTGGACTATCCTCCTATAATTTGTTTAAATTCTTTCCCTCACTAAGTACTCCCTTTTCATTACACTTTTCAGTTCTGAACCTGTCCTGTCTTACAGCAATTCTGTACCTTCCTCTCTTTTATTTTCTGTGAGCCTTTTTTTTTCTCCCTCCAGTTTATTCCTCATTAGGATATCCCAGCCTGTGGAACCAAGGAGTCAAAAGAGAAAGGTCTGTTTTGTGTTTAAGTGTTTCCAACAAACAAAGACGAGATTGAGTATATGCAATTCTTGCCAGCAATTCTGCTGCATTCTCTTTATTCCCTGTGGACACTTTTGTATGTGATATTTTGATGTGTTAAATCTGAAGGTCAGTTTCTCCCTCTTCTCAGTTTCTCCCTCTTCCCAGTTTCTCCGTCTTGCCTAGGGCTTTATTATTGATTGGCTTTGTGTTAAGGCTCTTTTACACTTGGTCCAACTTATTCTGGACCATTAGAGTAGCCTGTGTTTAACTGTTTTGGTTTTTCTCAGCTCAGCCGCTTTATTCCACCCTGCATCTCTGTGAACTTGAGTCCCTGTGCTTGGATATGCATGGGGTTCTAACTCGCTGAGTGAGTGGCTCTATAGTCTACATCTGTGATAGAACGGACCTGGGTTGTGCTGCCTCTGTATGCTTCTTAAGCATCACGGGGCCAGGTGAGGGGGAAGGGTCCAGACTGGAATGTCTGGAACATAAATATCCTACCTGATTTTGGTGTTTCTTTTTCTTTTTTTCAATTCAGCATTTGTGGAATCCTTCTCCCAGTCTCTGTTGCCCTCCAGAATTCCAAGAAGGTGGGATTTGTCCTTTTGTTAGTTGATTCTGAAGGGAGACT
Source organism: Myrmecophaga tridactyla (assembly GCA_004026745.1). Taxonomy (NCBI): domain Eukaryota; kingdom Metazoa; phylum Chordata; class Mammalia; order Pilosa; family Myrmecophagidae; genus Myrmecophaga; species Myrmecophaga tridactyla. The sequence goes on from PVIY010034355.1 coordinate 11,697, forward strand.
TTTCCGGGGGATATCTTACATTGCCATGTTGATGATATCACTCCTCCCATATACTCTTGATCATAATAAATGTTTATTGTTTTAAGCCACTGAGTTTTTGGGTGGTTTGTTATGCAGCAATAGCTAACATGGCAATGTGCTTTCTCTGGCGCATTGTGGTTTACATCCCGTGTGCTGAATAGCTCAAACTTTGTTGCCTTGGCTGAAATTGCTGAAATTTTGGCATGTTCAGAAGCTATCAGATAGTGAAGAGAAAAAAACCTGCTTTTACTACTGCTCGGGTAACAAGGAAGTAAATGAATAGAGACAATACATCTTAGCTATCCTGAGTTTGTTTTTTTAATGAAGAAATTCAAAGTTTGCACAAAACTAGAAAGAGTAGAAAGAGTAAACAAAATATATTGTCACCATAAAATTATCAACTATTACTATTTTGTAATATTTGTTTCCAGCCACTATTTTCAAAAGAAAAAACATTTTGGATTTGGGTAAATTTCTCTTTAACCATTACCCAGGTCTCAATCCTCTGCCTTCCTCCCAGAAGCAGCAATACTGCATCTAGTGTACTATGGACTCATATTATATTCATGGAACTTCTTGCACTTTTACTCATCATCATATTTGTTTACAAACTTATATATGCATAATGTATACATACATATGTGTTTCTATATATACACATATTTAATTAACTATTGTATTATATATATCACATGGATATAGTACTCTTTATTAATTAATTCATTTGCCATTGTTGAGCCTTCAGATTTCTTCCAAGTTTCCCTTTTACTAATGGTGCTGCAGTGAATAGCACTCCTACATAGCTCCTCATATTCAAATGTCAGTCTTTCTCTCAGTCATATACCTAGAATTTCTGGGTGATTGGACACGTGCTTTTTCAAATTTTCTAGAATCTAAAGTTACCTATTTGAAAAGGACCTGTCTTTACAAGAGTTTCCAGGTATTAAGTTTTAGGGTAGTTATTTTGTGGGGCAGATTTATAACATGGAGTAGAGAGGGGAGGGGGATGGGAGGAAGGGAAGGGGGACTGGATGAACACTTGAAATCTTTTTGAAACATTCCCTAAGTTTCTTCATCTCACCACCCCAGCCCCAGTGTTTTTATGCAGTACTAGGTATGGTTATTTGATGGTCTCATAGAAATTAGAAATAATAAGAAAATTAACTTTACAATGGTAAAAGTCAGGGTAGGAGGTGATAGTGTGCTCCTTTGCTCACTAATTGGTTTCCAGGGCAACCATCAATGACATTATGGCAAGAAGTTGAGTGGTCATCCAAGGAATGTTTCAGATAGTGTGGTGAATGTTTCAAATGCACTACATTAATGTCTGATCGGTCTTGGATTCCTTTTTCAACAAGGCATGCCAGCTCTTTTGGTTTGGTTTTCTCAATTTAGAGGTCAAGTTTAAAAACCTCATTTCATGGGCCACGGTGGCTTAGCGGCAAGAACGCTTGCCTGCCATGCCAGAGGACCCGGGTTCGTTTCCCGGTGCCTGCCCATGTAAAAAAAAAAACCTCATTTCATGCAAATCAAAACCACAATGAGATACTACATTACACCCACGAGTATGGCTATTATTTAAAAAAATGAAAATAAGTGTTGGCAAGGATGCAGAAAAATTGAAACTCTTGTGCATTGCTGGTGGGAATGTAAAATGGTGAAATGGTACAGCCACTGTGGGACACGGTGTGGTGGTTCCTCAACAAGTTAAACATAGAATCACCGTATGACTCAGCAATCCCACTCCTAGGTGTGTACCCCCAAAAATTGAAAACAAGGACTCAAATGGATACTTGTACAATAATCTTCATGGCAGCATTATTCACAATAGCCAATAGATGGGAAACAACCAAGTGTCCGACGAGAGATAAAGGGATAAACAAAATGTAATACAGGCACACAGTGGAATGCTAGTTAGCCATGAGAAGGAATGAAGTTCTGAGACTTGCTGCAGCATGTTTTTAGGATGAACCTAAAAACCTGAGGCTTAGTGAAAAAAGGCGCCTGGGGACAAATACTGTATGATTTCACTTATATGAAATACCTAGAAATAGCAAATTCATAGAGACAGAAAGTAAATTAGAGGTTACCATGGAGTTGGGCAAGGGGGAAAAGAGGCAGTTGTTGCTTGATGGAAATAGAGTGTTTGGAAATTTTGGAACTTTTTAAATAAAAAAGTTTCAAGACACTACGACAAACGAATATACCGAGAGTACTAAAAAACCCACCTATATATGTATAAAGAAAATGAACAAACATGCATAGGAATGACAAAGTACTGCACAATATTCAGGATAAAAGTAGTGGGGGGATGAGGGAGTAGGCAAAAGGAGATTCAATTGGGAAAAGGTATATAGAGGGCTTCAACTGCATTGATGATGATTAGTTTCTTAAGCTGAGTGGGGCTGGGTGCATGGGTATTCCTTACAATATTCTTTATAAATTTCATTCATCTGAAATATTTCATGATAAATTATTTCAGACAACAATTTTTTAAAAATCTCCCTTTTTCCCATGCCAGACCTGGTAAAAAATGTTCCCTCTGTAAACAGGAGAAAATTTGCCCTTGTTGCTTAACCACTAAGTGGCTAAGTGCTCTTTGATTTTACACATCCTTTGTCAAAAGTAAATTAGCACACAAGAAGTCTGTTCTCATAATAAATGTTCTTTTCAATAAACCGTGTGTACCCTCTGTCCTTTGGGTTCTGTTCAGACTAGCTGATCATAATAGGGTGATGTCAACATCACCCTATTGCTTTCAATTTGTAACTATATCTGAGAGCTGATGAGGTTTTTCAATTTATGTCAGGTTACATTATAGATGTTCTACAAAGTAGATGCTCTTAGTTTAAATTCCTATAACTGGATATAAAAATTGCTCCTTTGCTGAAGGAATACAGTATCATGCATTTTGTATAGAAAAAGAAAAACTGTTGGAAAAACTAGCCTTAACACTTCCAAGCCAGACTGATCATAAAATCATGATAAAAATAAGTGATAAAATGATAACATTAATGAAGCAAAGTTCTGCTTCCTTCCAGAAATCTCTCTAAAGAGAACCTCTGATGCTAGGGTTTTGTTTTGTTTTGTTTTGTTTATTTCTGTCCTTTAACACTTTTAGAATCAAACCTCTAGTTTTTGAAAAAGCCAACATATTTTGTACACTTGAGGGAAATTTTAGAAAGTGGTTTCAAGTTTTGCCAGTTTTTAAGCTTTGTCTGCCAGCTCCAAATCTACTACTCTGCCTTGTTCTGTTTTTCTGAAAGATGGAATTCTGCAAAACACATTTTTCTGCCGGCTTACTTTCTAGTCAGATTATTGTGATTTATACTCTCACTGGTTATGCATGAAAATTCTTATAGAAAGCCTTCTCCCAGCCAGTTGTTATTGTTAACTGGCTAATTGTTGTCTTTTTTTTCATCTGTTTTTACATTTAACTCTTTAATTTTAATTCAGTGGTTCCCAAAGGCAAGCCTATAAGACATGTTGCATCAAAATCACTGGGAAATATACATTCCAGGGCACATCTCTAGAAATTTTGATGCTAATTAAGCTTTCTAAAATTAATTGCATTACTTTACATATTTTTATTTTGAAACTTCTGAATTGTTTACATTGAATTATCTATTGAAAGTTTGGACAGCCCACCCTTCTAATCATCAGGGTCCACAGGCTTTTTGAAGCATGAGAATGTACTTCTTTTACCACTTGCCCACTTTCTTCTCTTGTTATAGGTCTTTTCAAGTTGTTTATTTTTTGTTAACTATTTTCTTGATGGGACTTAAAGGTGAATACTCAACCTGATCTGGTGGAAACTACACTGGATAGCTATTCAAAAAATAGGTTTATGTATTTGTTCTACATTTGAGCCCCGACCAGAGTCCCTTATTCTAATTAATATGTTCTCCAAGACCTACAGCCTTGGTTTCCCTGCTCAAAGGCTTTTAGGATGACAATTTCCCATACTCTATATTTTCCCTTATTCCAAAGAGTAGGCCTGAGATATTTTTCTGGAAATAGACTCCTTATGGGTACAATTAGGCAAAGATATAGTTTTTACTTTCTCTCTGTTTTCCTCTGGGATTTATGACACTTTGGTTATCTTAATATAAAATATGAAATGTTCAGGGGTGATGCATATGGTTTCTGAGCACCCAGAATCAGAAAGTGTGTATTTAGTCTAATTAGGAATTCTATAGATGAAGATGTCAGTGGTTGAGGAGAAAAAGATAATAGCTCTGGCTCTTTATAACATTGGGGTAGGTTGTCATGCTGATGGGAGGAGGCCATATTAAGGGAAAAGAGAACGTGAGAGAATATGGGCCCAGGAATTATGATTTAAGGGAAAACTTACACTTTTGTGCTAGGCTTGAAGTTGTACTTCTTGCCTGTATGATCCTACTAGATGTCCCCAAATTAATAAAATATCGTAACATTTAACAGACAGACTCATATCCATCTTCTCTATGTTATTGAAACTCCCAGGTGTTACTGAAACTCTACTAGGGTGTACCGGTTTGAAGCTCTTATGTACCCCAGAAAAGCCATATTTCAGTCCTGGTCCAGTCTTGTTGGAGGCAGCCGTTTCTTTTCGTTCTAATTCAACATTGTAGGGTGGTCACTTTTGATTAGATTACTCCACGGAGATGTGGCATGCCCAATTGTGAGTGTGACCTTTTATTTTTTATATTTTTATTGTAAACAAACATACAAACATTCTTGACATGGTTACAATCAATGGCTCACAATATCATCACATAGTTGTGTATTCATCACCATGATCATGTTTTTTCTTTTTTTTTAAACTATTTTATTGCGTAGTATAACATATATACAAAGCAAAGAAATAAAAACAAAAAGCAGTAGTTTTCAAAGCACTCTCCAACAGGAAGTTACAGAACAGAGCCCAGAGTTTGTGATGGCCTATCATATGGTCCTATCATATTTTTCCTTCTAGCTGCTCCAGAATATAGAAGGCTAGAAGGCTTAAATAATTTTTTTATCACCACAGTCGACTTTTTTGTGAAAAAGAACATATATACAAAAAAAGCAATAAATTTCAAAGCAAAGCACCACAATTAGTTATAGAACATATTTCAGCATTTGACATGGGGTATGATTCCCACAATTTTAGGTTTTTACTTGTAGCTGCTCTAAGATACTGGAGACTAAAAGAGATACCAATGTAATGATTCAGCAATCATATTCATTTCTTCAATCCTATCTTCTCTGTATAACTCCATCATCACCTTTAATCTTTCTGTCCCTCTCTTTAGGGGTGTTTGGGCTATGTCCATTCTAACTTTTTCATGTTGGAAGGGTCTGTCACTAATATTGGGTAGAGATGGAACTGTCTGCCGTTCTGGAGAGGCTGGGCCCTCTAGGTTTCAGGATTTATCTGGTCCAGGACCCATCTGGAGGTTGTAGGTTTATGGAAAGTTCCACTAGCACATGGAACCCTTGTGGAATCTTATATATTGCCCTATATGTTCCTTAGTATTGGCTGGAATGGTCCTGGTTGGGGTTTGGCAGGTTATGATAGGTAGCAATGTCTAACTGAAGCTTGCATAAGAGCAACCTCCAGAGAAGCTTTCAACTCTATTTGAACTCTCACTGTCACTGATACTTTATTAGTTATACTTCTTTTCCCCCTTTTGGTCAGGATGGAATTGTTGATGCCACAGTGCCAGGGACGGATTCATCCCTGGGAGTCATCGCCCATGTCGCCAGGGAGACTTTCACCCCTGGATGTAATGGAGTGTGACCTTTAGATTAGATGGAGATGTGACTCCACCCATTCAAAGTGAGTCTTGATTAGTTTACTAGAGTCGTTTAAAGGGGGAAACATTTTGGAGAAACTTCTGAGCAGAGTCAATGCAGACACTTGGAGAACAGCTGCTTCAGAGCCAATGTGAGACCCAGACATTTGGAGATGCAGGGCCCAGTAGACCCATGAGATACTAAGCAGGCCAGAACCCAGAGTTGTGTCCCAGAGGAGCCAAGTGAATTCCCACAAAAGCTTAAAGAGGAAACCACTGGCATCAGAAGCTGGAAGCACTGGAACCAGCAACAAGGACCGGCATACACTAGCTGCCTGCCTTCCCAGATCACCCTTCCTTGAGCCAAGGTATCTTTCTCTAGATGCCTGATCTAGGACATATTAATGGCCTTAGAAGTGTAAATTTATAACTTATTAAATTCCCTTTTAAAAAGCCGTTTTCCAATTCTAATATATTGCATTCCAGCAGTTTAACAAACTAATACACAGGGAAAGCCCTGCTAAGTGTTTTCATCTAGGTATTATGGACCATGGGCAAAATCTAACCTGCTGCCTACTTTTGTAAATAAAGTTTTATTGGAATACAGCCATGTCCATCTGTTTATATATTGTCTATGGCTGCTTTCATGCTATAATGACAGAGGTTGATTGGTTGTGATAGATACATTATGGCCTACAAAACCTGAACTATTTATTTGGCCCTTAAAAATAAAGTTTGCTAACCTTGATCTAGATTTACAAATATATTACAATTGTGCCTGCCAAGATATTCCTTATAGTTACAGAGGTTTTTGTCAGTAGCTATTATGTCCATTTTAACACTCATAATTTATTTAATGGGCATTTCTTCTATTTTTATTGATTGCATTTGGCAAAGATGGTCTCCTGGATAGTTTCTTCTCTTTTTCAAGAAATTTTCTCTTTTTCCTTGAAAATTTTCTCTAGGATTCATAAATAATGCTACATTTCTTGTTTTCTAATATATTTCTTTTATGTTTTAATTATCATTTCCTTCATCCTATGTAGATTAGACTTAAATTACCTTTCTAATAATGTTTAAGGTAATTCTGTATTATTACTTTTGAACCAACCAATCACTATTTCTTTTAAAAGTACAGAGATATTAACATTTTCAGACCAAAATACAAAAGTAAAGACAAATTGCAAACTAAAACATCAAATTACAAATGAAAGGAAGGGAGGAAAAAACATCCATCATCCCAGCATCATAACTAGTCACCATCCAGCATCACTTTGGAATTTTTCCTTCTGGTATCTCCCTTGAGGCATGTGCGTTTCAGTGGTTACCTGAAGCCACTCTGCTCTTTGAGAGTTAAGGACAGTTTTCTTAAGCCTCCTTACCCATAGCTTGTGTGGAATCTGATCCCTTGCCCCAGGTTTCTGCACATCCAAGGGGATTTTTATTTTCATGACTGCATCAATTTTTTCTCTCATTGTTCTTCTCTTCTTAACCTTTTTTCTTTTCTCTGGGAGTATTTATCAACTTTGATCCTTGTATCATTAGTCAATTACAAGTTGCCTTTCATTAGCAGACTTAAATTCAACAACTATGTTTTGGGGTTTGGTGAAGTCTTTCTTTATTCTTGCCTGTTTTCTCTTTCACAAAGCAAGTAGAGTGGAGGAAAGATGCTCTATGTTTGTTTGTTTTCTCTAAAGATCACATTCTGTAAACCTGTTGAGAAGATGGATATTATTAAGAACATCTTTCCAGAGTGTAGAGTATGATTATATTTTGTATCTTAATGCTGCTACCAGATGATTTTGCTCTTTCTTAGACAATTCTCCAGGTCCTACATGTAGTTTAGGAGAGGCATTTTTCATCCAATCTGCTCACGCTGCCATCGTAACAAAATGATGTTTCTTGCTTTTAAGGTATAAAAGAAGATGGAATTGCCTTACTTTAGAATTGTTTTAAAATATACCAAAATAAACCTTGAAATACTAAATGGAATATCAAAACCTTATGTTGAGTTAATCTTTTGCCATGTAACAACAAAGCTTGGTGGCTTAAAACAGCAATGATTTATTCTTGCCACCCCGCGGGTTGGCTAGAATAGCTAGGCAGCCCTAGGTGGTGTTTGCTGTGGCCATTCATGTAGCTGCATTCAGCTGGTGCTCAGCAGGAGCTGGGATGTCCAAGATGACTTCACTATCAAGACTGGCCCCTTGGCAGGGGTGCTTGGAATGCCTGGGGATTGGCTGGGCCTCTCTTTCCAGCAGGGTAGACAAGCTTTCCACATGGTGACTCAGGATGCCAAGAGTGAAAGCAGAACCTGTGAGGCCTCTTTTACGATATTCTACTGTCAAAGCAAATCACAGGGCCACCCCAATTCAAGAAGAGGGAAAATAAACTCTTAATGGCAAGAGTGGCATGGAACACAGGGAGAAGAGGACTCCTTGGCAGCCATATTTGCAAACAGTCTATCAAGACTTAATGTAAACCTCATTATTTCTCTTCAAGAAAATAACACAAAGGATTTCGAAATTTTACATATCTGTTATTTATTGTGCCATAAGGACAGTAAGGATACATATTTAAATGTCTAGTGCATAGCATGGCAAATATCTTCTTTAAGTTAAGGCCAGATAGTAAATAATTTTTGGCTTTGCAGGCCATACCATCTCTTGCAACTACTAATTTCTACTGTTGTAGCATGAAAGCAATGGGCATGGCTGTGATCCAGTAAAACTTTTTTACAGAAACAGGTGGTGGGCAGGATTTGGCCAGTGAGCTGAATTTTGCTGACACCTGGTTTAGAGAAATTGTGTTTTTCCTGCATTCTAAATAGATTTAAAATTAATTAGGGATGAGCTTTCAGATTCTAAAAATACCCATTTAAACTGTCTGAAACTAGCTAAAGTTAATATAATGATAGACACACAGTGAGCTTGTACTTATTTTTGCATCAGTAACATCATCCCATTCTAATAACATCAGGCATCATCTATTGAATATGTTTATCACTTGAGAGTGGTGCAGAGAGGCGCATCTATTTTCCTTACTTGATTAGCGTTGCCTTTTGGATTCTATAAAATTACCTAATGTACTGGAAGAAAGGACATTTTATAATGTGAAATCCTATTTGGAAAGCAAAAGACAAACAGTGGAGTTATTGCTGTTTTCAAAATACATTTACTAGCTTTATGTTCCCTGATGCCAAATATTTGAATTGTTAATAATAAAGCCAAAGGAAATACATGATTTCAAAACCCTCTTGATCACTTTTTAGTAGTTAATGATTTGGGGGGGCCTCTGCATTTTCCCATCAATTTTTAGCATCTCATATTTCATCTGTGATACATTAGTGCTTTATGAGGTCATATTTTATTTTTTCTGTGTAAATGAGACACCAGAATAGAAATGCTTTCTCATATTGCTGCATATCAGGGCTTCGTTTTTCTCAGGTATTGAATGACAGATACTAACAGTCAGTAAGAGATACCTGCTTTTTTGTTGTGTTCTTGTGTTTTCTAGCCTGCCACCTGGGCAGGGCTGGCACCATACAGCCTGCAGAGGGAGGGAGCTTCAGGCATAGTTCCATGGGTCTGCCTTCTGGGAAGGTTCAGTAGAGGTTTGGAGGTTTGAGTGCCAAAGGAATTGAGAGAAAACCCACACCTTCCTAGAAAATCACTTTTACTAAGTGCCTATTGTGTGAGAAGGGGTTTGTTCAACTTCTCTCTTGTCTGTTTCATGCAGATAATGCATGAAGTGCTTTAGATTGAAAATGAAGACATTCCTAGAAGAGCAGTTGTTGTCTGACCTTCTCCCATTCCTGCTACCAGCCACAGAGGGCTTCTGAAAAGTTCCTCCTCTTGTCTCCTATGTCCTTGTGAGTCTCAGCAGGAACTGTCTCAAAAATAAAATACAGACAAAAATAAATAGAATCCATTTCTAACTCATTTCCCCCAAAATGGTTTTGTCTTCTTTTCTGTCCCTTTCAAATTGATATTTCTCTTGTATTGTTTTTCATTTCATGATTTCTCCTTCAACCCTGAGCCCTCATCCCTAGGGTCAGCTCCTCCCCTTCAACTTGCTGGGCACAGGCTTCTAGAACCCAGCTGGACCTTAGGTCTGTGCTTGTCTGGGAGGAGCCTTTTTTCTTTTATGCTTCCTTAAGGGAAGTCAACCCACATTGATGCACTGATATTGTACTGTTTTATCAATCGGTCTGCTGACTGGCCCTTTTTTATATAAGTGAAGTTACCATTGTGAAAATGGAATGTTAATAGTTTCACTAATTAATTTTATATGTTTGAACTTCCATTTTATTCAGGGAACTACAAAGAAGAAACAGAAACAACTGAGTTAGGCTGACATACCAATAATCCTTCACAGTGCTAATTAAGACCTCTGCCCCTGCAGAAAAGAAACAAGTCATGCTGATACCAAAAGTTTACTTACTTTCACTAGATAGCCCTGCTCCTGAAGCCTGAGTTGCAAAATTAATGAAACATAGCTCAAGAACATCCTGCCCCAAGCATCTCATGTAGCTCACTCTACTTTGCTCTCCCTCCTCATTCCCAAACCCTCCCTTTGTCCTAGCAACCATATATACTGCCTGCCTGAAACTTGCCTTTTGAGCAGTAATTTTTGTTGCTGTTCCACATTAACGCTACTTTACTTTAATACACTTCTATACTTTGGTTTTCAGAGTCTGTTTCAACAAAACAGTCTGGTGTCAGAAGTGAGATTTGAAGGTAGCCACTAAGAAGATGCAGGAATGACATTCAGGGAAGAGCTTGGTACCTGCAGGAATCCTTTGTGTTCCATCTTCTCTGGTTTCTCATCTGGCTATCGAATCTTTAAACTTCTGCCGTGCTGTGTTTAAGGTCAAATCCATCTGTTGAGCTAAAGTCTGGTAGGGCCACCTGGTGCAGTCTGTTTTTGGCTGTCAGGTAAGAAAATTCTCTACTGTTTCTCTCCAGTTTTTCTAGTGTTATTGTGGGAAACAGTCAGGTAGTTGACTCTAGGAAAACACCTCCACAAAAGATGGCTGCTCATTCTATGTTTTCTAATTTTAGACCCAATTCTTATTCCTTCCTTTATGAAAAAAAAAAAGGACCTCTAATGACCCCAAATTTACTTGGCCTCGGTGAGGATGTTTTAATCAAGTTAAATTTAATTATCTCAAGGAGAAACTTAGCCCCAAATTTAAAATTAAGCCAGCTAAATGAAATGCCTTTGACAAATATCTCTTAGTTCAGCAAATTGAAAGTAAAACCCGTGCTTCCACTAGCTGTGTTAGTTTTCTCCCCTCCTACAGTGCTGGCTGGTTTTCTCTTTCTCTTGCAGCACTGCTAAAACCTCTGTCTCCCTTTTCTCCTCCCCTCCCCAAGCCAGACCTCCTGTGCAGTCCCCACCAAACCCTTTAAAACTAGCCCATTCATAGCCCAAATACCCCTAAAGAGTGGGAGAAAGATCAAAGGTAAAGGTGGAGTTATACAGACAAGGTCAGATTCAACAAATGAGTATGAGTGCTAAATCATTATACTGATATTTCTTTTAGCCTCCAGTACCTTAGAGCAGCTAGAAATAAAAACCTAAATTTGTGGAATTGTAACCTATACCAAACTCTGAAATCTGTTCTACAACTAATTGTTGCGATGTACTTTGAAATTTATTGCTTTTATGTATATATGCTATATATACATAAAGAGAAGGAGGAATATAACAGAGGAGATAGGATTTAACAAATGAGTATGAGTGCTGAATTATTATATTGATATTTCTGTTGGTCTCCAGTGTCTTGGAGCAGCTAGAAAAAAAAATTAAAAATCATCGAACTGTAACCCATACCAAACGTTAAAATCTGTTCTGTATCTACTTGTTAAAATGTATTTGGAAATTGGAAATTTATTGCTTTTTTGTATGTATGTTATATTTAACAATAAAAAAGTTTAAAAAAAAAGAGAGAGCCACACTAAAAAAAAAAAAAAAAAAACTAGCCCATTTAACCCAGTCCCAATGCTTCCCCCCACACTCAAATTCAAATCTAAGGTAACTGATACTAAGGATGGGACAGAAGTCACAGTTCCTCAGTATTCCTTTGTTCCCTGAACCCAAAGCATGAACTAAAGTAGGGAATCCACAAAAGTAATCATGGTGTGGCTTGTTTCTTTAATGTAAGAAGTCACCAGATTGCTTTACTGCTGCACATCTCCATGTAAATAAAGGGATGCCCTGAAAACACCTGGGGGAATAAAGCACATGTTACAAAAACAAAAGTTAAGAAATTACAGCTAAATAAATAAATAAATACATAAAAAATAAAAACAAACAAAAAGTTACAGCTAAAAAGAAACATGCAAATTTCGACCTCCACTTTAGTAACAAGCTTGTAAGAACAGCTAAATAAAAGAAATAATAATATAGAGGAGCTACCCTATCAGTTTTTAAAGTTAGAAAGTAAAAAAAATAAAAAGAGAGAGAGAGAGACCTGGCCAAAGGTTAGAGTAATGTTAGCTGACTGGTGAGGGGCGACATCCATTCTTGTCTGTATATTACTGTTTCAAAACATCCACTGACTAAAGTGTTTTAAGTATTTAGCATTATTCTGACAAGTTTAATTTTAAAAGTAATTGTATGTTGTAAAATGTTTGCTTAAACAGTTTCTAAAAACATTTAAGTAACTTAAGTAATGTAAGGTATACAGTGTGTGTTTTATTAAAAGAAAAAGGAGAATAATTTTGTCCTAAATGACTGGTTTTTATTTATAAAATAAAAAATAAGAAAATGTAGGACAAAACCTAAATAACTGTAGAAAGTTGCAGAAAGTTCACAGAAAAGGAAATTTTACTTCTTATAGTCAAAGTTAAGTAAAATGTAATGAGTGTAAAAACTTTTAAAACCTTAGTATCAAATAATATATTGATGCAAACTAAAGTTTAGTTTTCTCTCTATTAAAGTAACAAAGTTTTCTTACATTATTAGTCTGTTTTTAGTAACAAGTTAAAAGCTTTTCTGAATAATTAGTGTAAAAAGGCAAAAAGTCTGTTTTATCAGAATAACTCCTTGTACTTTATGTTGACTTTATCATGTCCTTAGTTGTTTAAGAAAATCAAGTCTTCTCACTTTTAAAAAGAGCTGTCTTTTATTTAACTTTAGTTAAATAAGGAGGCAAATATTGTTTCAAACCTGACAATTTTTAACAGTTTGCTTTCTCAAACTCAAACCCTAAAAGATATCATTTTATTCCAAACAATCACAGAAAATTTATTCTTTCACTTTGTAAAAGAGAAGTGCTAAAAAAGTTTAGTTCATTTGATATAAGTTGCATAAGAAATGTTTAGAAAATGTTATAGAAATTTTTTAAAATGTTAGTTGCTAATCTTCAAAATATTAGACTACAATAGTGCTGCTAGTCATGGTTTGAATTATTTTAAAAAGTTATTATCACAGAAACAACTATCTTTCCTTATCAGTTACACTGTTTTACTCTAATGCTTCTCTAAATATGCTTGCAATCAGCTACAGATCAAAACTTCATCTTCAACAAAATGAGCCTTTTAAAAGGAAACAAAGCAAGTATATAAGTTATGTTCTACCCATTAACTATACATATAAGAAAAGTAATTTTGCAAAATCACATAGCTTTAAATATTCTTATCACTGCCCAAAGCAGCACCTGTCATGATTATCACTGTCCTCATTGCCCTTATATACTTGATAAACATGCAAATGTCACTGATACCTTAGCACACTTTTTATTCTATAAACCTTAGTCAAAAGTTAAGGTTTAGGAACTTCCAGGCCAAGATGGCAGCTTAGCAATGCGTGCATTTTAGTTTGTCCTCCAGAACAACTACTAAATAACCAGAAACAGTACAGGACAGCTCCTGGGGCCATATCAGTGACCGGACACACAGCGTACCCCAGTCTGGACCAGCTGGACTGGCTGCGAGCCTCCCCAGAACCGTGAGTTCCCCAAGCCATGGCGGCCAGCGCCCCTCCCCCACAGGCTGCTTCCCAGAGGGGAAAGGAAAGAGACTTTACCAGCAGCAGAGGCTGAGCCCAACCAAACACCAATTGTGGCATTAATCAACAAATTCTGACTACTAAAAATAGGCCCCCAGCTCAGGTGAACTGGGTCAAAGCGGAGGTCGCTCATTTTTGCCCCAGTGCCAAGGGGGTAGGGCTGACGGAAAAAGAAAAAAAAAAGGAAACAGAGGTTTTTGTGGCCATGTTTCTACAAAGGCTTGACTGCCTCTGGATTCAGCAGCAGGACTTCTCAGGCTGCAACGGCCCCAGGCATAGGCAGAAACAAGCTCCTTTCAGGGCTTTTCTCGAGCCTGTGCCTTCCCCAGGGGAGGGGTTAGGCCCAACTCAGGTGGAATCCCTCCCTCAAGGAATTCAGACACCAGGGCGTGGTAATTTGAAGCCATTAAAACCAGCCTACAACCTCTCCTCTGTCTCCACCACACCCCCAGCAGGGAGAGTCTGCCAAAGTTAAAGATACTGCATCATCGTATTGTGGTGGGACCTTCAGGCAGACAAGCACCACATACTGGGCAGGATAAGAAAAACAGAGCCCAGAGACTTCACAGGAAAGTCTTTCAACCTGCTGGGTCTCACCCTCAGGGAAAACTGACGCAGGTGACTCTTTCCTCCTGATAGGAGGCCAGTTTAGTCTGGGAAAATCCGGCTGGGGTCTATAATACCTATGTAGACCCTCCTCAGGGTGGGGGGAAAAAGGCACCATACAAGCAGGGCAAGAAACAACAAAACAAGAACTGAAAATTTCTCCTCTGTTAAACAAAACCTAAGCTAGAGGTCCAGAAAAAGCTGAACTGAATGTCAAAGAACAGAGAGACGACAAATTCATCCAGCAAGAAAACCGTAGGTAAAAGAAGTGAAAGCAATCTCCAGCATAAACTAATTAAGGTAATTAAATGCCTAGACGCCAGCAAAAAATAACAAATCACACTAGGAAAACTGAAGATATGGCTCAGTCAAAGGAACAAACCAACAATTCAAATGAGATACAGGAGCTGAAACAATTAATTCAGAATATACGAACAGACATGGAAAACCTCATCAAAAACCAAATCAATGAATTGAGGGAGGATATAAAGAAGGCAAGGAATGAACAAAAAGAATAAACCAAAAGTCTGAAAAAAACAAATCACAGAACTTATGGGAATGAAAGGCATGCAGAAGAGATGAAAAAAACAATGGAAACCTACAATGGTAGATTTCGAGAGGCAGAACATAGGATTAGTGAACTGGATGGCGGAACATCTGAAATCCGACAAGAAAAAGAAAATATAGGGAAAAAATTGAAAAATATGAGCAGGGACTCAGGGAATTGAATGACAATATGAAGTGCATGAATATACGTGTTGTGGGTGTCCCAGAAGGAGAAGAGAAGGGAAAAGGAGGAGAAAAACTAGTGGAGGAAATTATCACTGAAAATTTCCCAACTCTTATGAAAGACTTAAAATTACAGATCCAAGAAGTGCAGCATACCCCAAAGAGAATAGATCTAAATAGACGTACTCCAAGACATTTACTAATCAGAATGTCAGAGGTCAAAGAGAAAGAGAGAATCTTGAAAGCAGCAAGAGAAAAGCAATCCATCACATACAAGGGAAGCCCAATAAGACTATGCATAGATTTCTCAGCAGAAACCATGGAGGTGAGAAGACAGTGGGATGATATATTTAAATTATTAAAAGAGAAAAAC
>PVIY010034356.1:0-27198 GCA_004026745.1 Myrmecophaga tridactyla
GTCCCAGGTCCGTTCCTTCTCATTGATAGTTTCTTTCCTTTTTTTTTTTTTTCTGACCCAAAATTTTAACTTGCATTTATCTCACGTAAGTTGGGGATAATCAAACTAAATCTACAATTGCCAGAAGCATTGTTACAATTTAATGCACATTAACTGAAATGTGTACATTTTTAGTGTTCATAATAAATGCAGTTATGACTTTGTTACACTTCGCCATTCTTTAAGAAAGCACATTAAGCTTTAATAATACAGAAATATTTAGGTTACACTTAACTTATGCTCAAGTAATAATACATTTTCTTCATTGAATATCTTTATGTACTATAGTGCTGTCTGAAAGGATGTTCTTAATAGCTTACCTTTATCAGTGCAGTGTGTTGAACAGGATTATTCCTGATGTGTTAAAATGTATCTCTTGAATAGATTTGTTTAATGACTCAGGGGCAGCATTTTGCATACTATTTATTATAGAATGATAATAACATAGTACTTTGGGGAAGATGTTAGTGTGTAATATCCTCTGCATTTTAAGGCAATTTTTTACTTAATTTTTTTTTTTACATTTTTAACAAAATTATATCTACACATAGTTTAAAGAGGCAAGCAACTCTGTCAGACTTGTTATAAAAAAAAAACAGCATTCTCCTCCCTTTCCCTATTCCTTCTCATTTCCTTCTTCAGAGGTAACTGTTCTAAACTCTGGATTTTCTCCGTATGTCAGAACAATAAGCTTATATTGTTTCCTTTTGATTTTTCAGTCTCACTGCTGAGAAAGCTCCCAAATAAAAGGCTCCTGCCTTTATATGGACCTGGGGGTGGGGAGCAAGGGGCTGGGGGTGGGGGAGAAGAGGAAGGTTAGCAGTAGAAAGGTATATAATACTGACTCAGAATGGAGAAAAGTATCTTTAAGGACCCCAATAAGGAGCCCTCTGGGGGCATTTGGACTAGGAATGTAGATATGCCTAAGAACATGCCTGATGGGGGTGGGGGGAGGACCTAAGTCCTTGACTACAGTTCTTTCTAGACTGTACACAGAATCTGGTGTGGGAAGGGCAGCTTTCCCTATGGTGTCTGTTAGGTAAAGCCTTATAACTGTCTGTGACGAGGTCTAAAAGATCACATATAAGACTTCGGCCTGGAGTCAGACTCCTCATTATTATATTTTTTCCAATTCTTCCTCCTTCCCACCTCTTTTAAGGGTTCTGTCATTCTTGTTAGAATTCTTTCACAAAGGTGTTTATTGATCATTCTCTGTCTTCTTAGAAATAGAGTGGCACACTAAAAAATTAAATAGGAGTTCTTATCATGGATTGATATTTGTTGGCTGTTGTTGTTTTGTTGGAGAATCAACTCTTAGAATTAATACTTTCTTTTTTTCTTGGGTCAGATTCCCTGAAGAGAAGAGAAGGATCTTATTTCCTGTTTTGAAGGGTATAATCCTTCCTGTCAGTGTTCTGAGAATCTGAGGGGCAAAGAAGTAGTTGGGGTGGGGGATAATTGTCATTTTAAGTTTCTTGTTTTCAAAACAAATACCCTTGTTGTTAGTTTCCTCAACCTGGAAACCATTTGTTTTACTTCTCTAGAGATTAAATCTTCTGCCTTTATTCTACTGCCAGGTTTAGGGAATAGGTAAACAGATATGTCACAGTTTACACATTGTCAGTTATCTGTTTTTAGCCCCACCTTCACCCCTAGTGGCCCAAATACCTGATGGCACTAATTCCCGAGACTTGGGGTTCTTTGGGTAAATTGGCTTTTCATACTAGTGATTCAGATTTGTGAAGTCTCTCAAGTCATTACCACTTATCCATCTGCTTTTTAACTTCCACAAGTTCCTTTTTCCTGTCTTTTTTTGTTTTCTTCTTGTTCTTGTGAGTTTTTGCCTTTTTAAAAAGTCACTTTAATTAGTCGTTATAATACAGACTTGGGGAGAAGAGGAGGCTAATATATGTGTTCAGTCTCCAGTCTTTAACCTAAAGTGAAAGATGGCTTTTGTATTTAATTTCCTTTCAACTGAGGGCTCTTCATTTTTTCTTGTGCCTGATTTGATACTATTCTGAGCTAGAAAACACTGTATATCAAATAATCACATTTTGTAATTCTTATTTTTTGCAAAATTTAAAGTCTTATGATGCCTGCTTTTACTTTTGGATTTATAGTTATATTGTACATGAGTCGTAGTAGTTTGAATGCTGGAGAAAAAAAGTGGGATTTAGTACACTACCTTATAGCACTGCTTTTTTTCATTGTAATACTTCTCCTTGCTTGATTTATAGTATGAACAGATATATTCTGGGATTTGTATATTTTGTTTTCATAGAAATGATACAGAGGGAGTCTTCCTTACTCAAAATGTTATGTATTTATTACTTAGCAGTTTTCCTTCTGTAAGACTTATGATTATTTCCTTTTGGTTTGTATATCTTCAGGTTGCCTGAAACTCAGCAGAGAGTTGGAGGTTGCTTTTTAAATCTGATGCCACAAATGAAAACCTTTTACCTTGCATATTGTGCCAATCACCCATCTGCAGTGAATGTTCTTACAGAACACAGGTATGTTCCCTTGGACATTCTTAAATTAAATAAGGTAGACATCTTGGGATACCTTCTTAAATAGCTCCATTTCCTTAAAAATTATGCAAAGTGCAGTCTTAAAATTCACTTGATTATTAAAAGGTGAAATTAAAAAAAAATTACCCTTAGTATATACTGTTAAGAAAGACCGATTAATATCTTTTTAAAAGAAAAAAATATTTTTGACGTCTCCCCTTCAGCCTAGAGCCCTTGGAAAATGGAACTGTTAAGAACTCTGGAATGCAGTGGCAAGTTATTGGATATTTCTCTCAGTTGATAAAACTAGAAGTAGGGTGGTGCAACAGTGGCCCAGTGGCAGAATTCTCACCTGCCATGCCAGAAACCAAGGTTTGATTCCGGGTGCCTGCCCAGGAAAAAAAAAAATAAAAACAAAAAATTTAAAAAAATTAAAAACTAGAAGTATATGAGACAATTAAATATTCTATATGAGAAAATGTCCCCTTTAAGATTAGTATTAGGTTTTGTGGGTAAAACATTAAATCAGAGAACACTAGCTTTAGCTTTTCAACCTTAAACAACATTGAAACAAGTGAAACTGTGAACAGATTTTTACTAGTCTTTTTAAGAGGAACCAAGTACATGGAAACCATATATAATATTATTATATCTGTTTCTTGAAAATTTGAAATAGAAATTGCTTAGCTATCTCAGTTATTGAGGATAGCTCCCAATCGCTAGTGAGTACTGAGAATTGAGTTTTGGCTTTGTGTTAGGAAGCTGCAGACTGAGTTTCTTTTTATTAATAAAAAAATTCTAGGGCAGGCCACGGTGGCTCAGTAGGCAGAGTTCTTGACTGCCATGCTGGAGACCCAGGTTCGATTTCCAGTACCTGCTCATGCAACAAACAAACAAAAAAAACTTATAAATGTTTTAGAAAAAAATTATGGGTTCATTTGAAAATAGCAGTTCAAAAATGTTAAAATCCATAAATGTATAAGTTATTGGTGTAGTAGCATCAAGCTAGGAGCCACTGTGCTTCTTACTGTCTTTTTTTGTTTGTAGTGTTTTGTTTTGCATGGGCAGGCACTAGGAATCGAACCCAGGTCTCCGGCATGGGCAAGCGAGGAGTCCACCTGCTGAGCCTCTGTGACCCGCGCTGTGCTTCTAATTTAAATATTTAACTTCAACTTTTTTTCTTTTTACATGGGCTGGCACCAGGAATTGAGCCCAGATCTCCGGCATAGCGGGCGAGAACTCTGCCTGCTGAGCCACCATAGCCCGCCCTACTTCAACTTATTCTTAACTAAATATTTTTACTTAAAACCTAAAGTCACTTTTTATAAGCAAACATTGCTTAACCATTTAGAAATTCAGTTAAGATTCATATATAGCATTAACATGAGTGTTGTGGGATTGTATCTTAAGGTTTGATTTTTATGAGACTGTGTCTTTGATAAATAGTGTACCATTTAGATAAATGCTGGTAAGATAGAAATTTCTCATATCTAAATTCATAAATCCTACTCTGTTCATGCCCTAGGAATTGATACCATGAGTATGCTAATATTTAAGGAGATTAAGTGTTTTTTTAATAATAATTGTTTAAAGAATATATTGACTTTGTTGATAAAGAATATATCCAGAGTAAAGCATACGATAAGTATAAAAAACCAAAACACTGTATTTGTGATCAAAATGAGGTTAGAACCAGACACTTGTTTGTAAACAGGCTTTGTAGTTTGTAGTCTTTGGAGTCTGACTTGAATTCACATTTCAATTCAGCTGTTTTACTAGCATTGAGATCTTAGGCAATGGACTTAACTGGGTCTCCTCATCTGTAAAATACGCGAAGTAAGATACATGTAACAGGCTTGGAATGATGTTTAAAGAAATTAATGTATAAAAGCATCTGCTCTAAACCACACCCAGAGTACATGTCAAATAACCTTTTTTCCATTCTTTTTCCTTTAGCTTCTGCTCTAAAGTTCTGGTCTGCAGCTTTTGTTTTTGCCCCAGCTCAATAGATTGGTGGGGAGAATGCTAGAGGAGGCAATATGTAAGAATCAGTTTTAGAGCACACATAATTTCCATTCCTGGTGGGAAGTAGATGCTGGGGAAGGTCAAGGCATCTTTGATACTTACAGGTGATGATAAAAATGCATAACTGTTTAAACAGATACTCAAGGATACTGCTTATGGCTTTTAAATCAGCATAGCCTTTGAAATAAATACTATAGTAATCTACAGCAGGATCCTTAAAAATATTACTATGGTTTGTAATTGCTTTTCTATGATTTTTCAAGAAAATAATTCTTAGAAAGTACAGGTTAAATTCTCAGAGATGTGTGTTGTCTATAAAAGCAGTAAGAAACCACATACACACCACTAAACTAATTAGACAACCTCTATAGTAATAATGTTTTAAATTAAATCACCATAATGGGCTGTCCTACAAGCTTATATTTAGGGGGATGCAAGGGTTAATTCAGTGGTAGAATTCCTACCTGCCAAGTTCAATTCCCAGCCCATAAATTTCCCGAACAAACAAAAATTCAACAAGATGGTGCTGCAATAGGGGATACTCACATGGAAAAAAAATGAAATGTGACCCCCACCCCGGAACATACAACATACGAAAAAAAAAAAAAAAGGCTTATATATAGACATGTATTAAGTTCTTATATCTTTGTAAAATATTCCTAGACAAAGACTGGAAGACTGTATAAAAATAATGATGATGGGATGGTTCAATTATGTGAAACTTTTTTCTTTTTTTTAATAATTTGTTTTGATTTTGATAATCTCTCTTAAATTTATATTTAATGGAGATTGATTTATAGAAATATGTATGTACATATGTATAGACAGAAAACAGGAATTATCAACCAAATTATTGTGTTTTATGCAGAGCAGAAATGAACTCTGTTATCTGCAGTGAACCTTATTTAACAAGATTACTCAGGTTTTCTTAGAAAGATGTTGAGATAGAAGTGGTCTGTAGCCGTCTTAAGTTTTAAGAAATGTGGGGCTAGTTTGCTAGTGAATGTTTAGTTTATTTTCAGTCTGATATTTGAAACCTTATGTCTCCATATTGGTTTAATTAAGTACAGTATTTTTCCCATTAGATGTATTACCGGAATTAATGTGAAATCAATTTAGGATGGGATAAAATATGGGAAGTGTCAGGACCAGCTACTCTGTATCACATTTTCCCAAATGAGTAAATTTTAGGTTGAACTACAAACAAGAGTTCAAATGCCTTAGCTAAAAATATTTTATATATTTTCACCAGGAATGCAAACTATGTTTTGTTTTCTTAAGAAACTTGGATGATAGGACAGAGTTCTAAGGATAGGGGTCTGGGGGCATAGACGAGGCATAGCAACCACGGATCCCTGAGGTTCTGATTTATTTAACCTGTACTTAGTATTTACTTTTTGCTCAGAATTTTTATCTTTATTTTAGGACTTAGTTTATATAATACTGAGAGACACTCTCTTTTCCTTTTAAGGAAAAACTCAGGACTAGGAAGACTTGTTATTTGGGATAATTGGCCTGGCTGTGATTCAAGTCCAGGTTTTCTGACCAAGAGACCAGTGCTCTACATCACATTAGTAACTTCAGCTGGTGTTATCTCTTCTACCATCCTGTTTTCAGGATGAAATGATGTTCCAAATGTCTGGAATGATGTGTATGCAGCATGAATGATGAAAATAGACTCATGGTCCTAGCATGGACCTTAAAGATCATTATGTTCCACAGTGGAGAGATGAAGAAATTGAAGAGTTTTAGTGACTTGAGATAAGTCATAAATTTGTTAGTGACAAATTGGAGCTCAAATCCCTGTCTTTGGTTTGATTTCCACAGCTATACTCTTGACTTTCCTGTAGTCTTTCTAAACACTATGACTGTTGAATTTGAGTTCTCATGCATATATTGTTTGCATGAAAATATAGGACTTGGGAGTTTATAGTTGATAGTAAAAGTTGGATGAAGTATAATGGAGATGATGGTGAAAGAGTAATAGTAAAATTTTAAAAACCTCCTTTTAAAATTCTTTGATTTCTGGGTATGTATCCAGTTTCTTCAACTGTAAAATGGGAATGTTGTTTTCACTATGCTTATTGTGAGGATTAAGTAATATAATGATGTGAAAATGCTTTTAAAATTCTGAAGTCCCAAGTAAATATTAATTATTTCATTGGGCTACATTGTTCATTCTTCAGGGTTAGAACTTTGACTTGTCATCAAGTATAATGCTTAGAGTACAGTTGACTTTCAGTGAATGTTTGTTTAACTGATCAGCATCTAAAGTGTTAATGCTCTGATTCAATCTTTTATTGTTTTAAACCATTTTTTACTTAAGCAACTGTGTAATATTTCTTAACTTATTACATATCTGGAGGTTTCCCAGGTAATTGAAACCAATTCTAGCTCTAAGAATGCGTGGGTTCATATTAACACATCAGTATCTAATTGACATAGTGAAATAGCCTTTTCATTAATGGAATTTCATAGGACAAAAACATGTATTCTTTATTATACACAATTACTGTTGCTCATAATGGGAACAATATCATGAACCTTCCGAGGGTTTCCCCCTTTGGGTATCTTGAAATAACCAGCATATGTTTGGTTATAAAAGCTATAGCCTTCAGAATATAAAGTGATATGTTACATTCTTGTATTTCATAAATCCTGGTTATTGCTAATGTAAATAAGAGAGCCATCAGTCTATTTTAACTGTAACATCAGGCATCCTTGTCTTTTTTTTTTAATTGTTTTATTATTTACTCAGTGAGGAATTGGGAGAATTCATGGAGATGAAAGGTGCCAATAGCCCTGGAATTCTTGTGTTGACCACAGGCCTCAGCAAACCATTTATGCGTCTAGATAAATACCCCACATTACTCAAGGAACTTGAAAGACATATGGAGGTATCGCTTTTTTACATTTTTCACTTAGAAGCCTTTAACCATGAATTAGTGACATTTTTGTCAGAATTATTGTTAAAGCAGCTGTTGCTAATGATTTATTTTAGAAGGAAGAATCAACAGAGTTTACCAAGAGTTTTTAACTTAATGGGTTTTATAACGATTTTGTTAATTTTTTTCCTCTTTATTCCAGTGTTACAAAAAGAGCATTTGTCCCTTTGTCTCCTATCCCACCCACCACTGCTGATAGAAAAATTTCTAAAAGCTGTAAAAAAATTTCAACTGGTTTTTAAATAGTGTTATTATCATATTAGGAACATTTAGCCACAAATAAGTTCTTAAGTTATATTAAGTTTAATAATGTAACAAAAAAAATCATTGTATGATAATAATATATTTATCTTATTTTTGAATAGCAGGTTGTGGGCCTGACAGAAATTTAGATTCAAGTTATATTCTTGGCTAGGTGTCTGCAAACTTATTCTGTAATGGGGCAGATAGTGAATTTATTAGGCTTTACAGGCCATATTGTCTCTTTTGCAACTACTCAACTCTATTGTTACAGTGTGAAAGCAGCCATAGACAAGAGGTAAAAGAATGGGTGTGAAGGTATTCCAGTAAAACTTTATTTACAAAAGCAGTTATCAGTTTGCTGACCCTAGCTCTTGGCTATTCTATTTCACAAGTTTTCCCTAAATCCATTGTGTCCATAAGGTCTGAGATCATTGGCTCCATGATGATCCCCATACAGAATAAGAAGCAACACTTCTAATGTTAATAAGAAAGTAAGGGCATGTTAAAGCCTAAAAGGTATTGGAAAAGTTTCAAGCTTGTTGATTGCCTTTTTAAGACAAACTTTGTTTTGAAAACTTAGAGTGTATTTCTTTTATTCAAAGGATTATCATCCAGATCGACAAGATATTCAGAAATCCATGACTGCCTTTAAAAACCTCTCAGTAAGTGAATAAGCATATTTTTTTCCTCAGACATTAAGGCAAATGAATGTGGAAAAATTGTTCATCAACTGAAAAAGTTGATGAAAAATCTACTTTAGTGTAATTCAAAGTTTATTGAGTTGAAATAATAAATATATATTAGGCATTCCATGGCTAGTAAATTTTTATGCTTTACTGGACTATGGATGCAGAAGAATGAAAAGATAATTTTAAATAAAAAAATAATTGGGCATAAAATAATTCATGTTACAGCTACTTAAAAATGATTTAATCTCCTCTGTAGCATCTTTAGTGATTGCAGTGTTTAACAGAATACTCGTGGCTCCAATTTATGTCTGTCATTTTGTCTTACCAAGTGTGGTTTTGAAATACTTGTCTTATTTATAGCTTGTTATACTTGAGTTTTCATTTTGTATCTTTTATGTTTAATAAAAGTTTATTTAAAAAAAGTTATTTTATTATTATGTTTAATAAAACCAGGAAAACAATGTTTTTCTCATCCAGTCTACATATCTTCTGCTATATATTTTTCCAAAATAGTGTTTAGCTGTTTGTTTTGCTTCTCTTGACTTGATTTCAGACTTGTGAATTAAGTAAATAGTGTGATAGATTATCTAAGAAGAAACAAGGTATAAAGCAATATGATTAAAACTCATGATTCTGCGATTTTCTGTCTCTTTTAACAACATTCTTCTGTATCACTCAGGCTCAGTGTCAAGAAGTACGGAAAAGGAAGGAGCTTGAGTTGCAGATCCTGACAGAGGCCATCCGGAACTGGGAGGGAGATGACATTAAAACCCTGGGCAATGTGGTTTACATGTCTCAGGTCATGATTCAGTGTGCAGGAAGTGAGGTAATGTAGTTCAGGACTACACTGAATATGGATTATCTCACATCTTTGGAAAGATTATACATAAACACCTGTGAAGGAAACACATTAAAAGAGCACCAGGGGCATGCTGCTGAACTAACTTTGTTTTTATTTTAGTTTCTAAATTGTTTTCCCTAAAATTATTAATATGCTTTGGATAAAAATCGAGTTAAAAGTATCATTTAATTTGTATTAAATAAAATTTATCTTTTCTGAATGCTTTGTAAGATTGCTCAGTGGCAGTCAACAATGCTTTAGAATATTATTTTTTTTTCTTGTAATACAATATTTTAAAAGACTGTCAAATGATGACAAGTAAAATTTAATAGGAATTTTATCTTATAATTTATCTTCAGCCTTTTGTCCTTAACACCTAAGAAAGAGGCTTATGGTATAATAAAGAGACTTAGAGATGTTGACATCTTAATCATTTTAAATGTACAAATATCAGTTATAATCAAAAGTCCTTGTTAAATGAGTTAGTACATGGAAATTGCCCATCCTGGTACTTGACACTTGGGAAACTCTTATTAAGTGTCACACGCTGGAAATGGTTGTTTAGTCTCCATATTTAAATAAAATGTAATTTAAGTGTTTATAAATGGAAAGATAATTATAGTATCCAGACAAGACTTCTAGAGTCCTATTTGAACCCATTTGAACAGAAATCTGTTTATACAAGTGTCTTTCATGTAAATTATGCAGAATTTATGGGAGGGATGAAACCAGCATTGACTTGACATACCATGGAGTTTTAGGGAAGTGCCAGAAATTAATTGACCAAAAATTGATTTTGGCATTTTATTCTATCCTTTAACTTGAGGGGTCCACCTATACTTACTCACACAAAGTTCTTTTTCTCCTTCATTTCTTAGCCACAAACAGAAAAATGTAGATAATACAGTTCATGGCAGAGATGAATTCATTTAACCACTTATTATTTTAAGATGTTATGCATACTCGTAACACAAAATGTTTCTTGTGAGTTCAGGATCTGTTAGTTTACTTTCTTGACCTTTTGTTTTGAAGATTTAAGTAACCCATGTTTTCACCTGTATTTTAACACTCTCTCTCTCTCGTAATCATATATTAAGATTTAATATAGACTTCATCATAATTTTGTTTCTATTTAATTTAGCTAATAAAATTTGGTAGAGGGAAATTCCTAAGCAAGAAATGTATAATATATAATGTTCTTAGGACCTAGGATAAAGGAAGTATTGATGCGCCTATCTATAAGTATGTGCTATCTCACATCTGTAAGTACATGCCATTTAAAAACTTATTTGCATTTGTTTGTTTGTTTTTATATTAGGAAAAGAATGAAAGATATCTTCTCCTCTTCCCAAATATTTTGCTAATGTTATCTGCCAGTCCTAGGATGAGTGGTTTTATCTATCAGGTAAACACATTTTTAAGTGGTATTTTATTGTTTATTTTGGATCTGACAGTCACTTTCAGACTTTGAGTTTTTGTGTTGTGTTGTGTATAGTGTTACATAGTTAAGTATGTACATGCAGTTCCTATTTGTGTGCATTGATGTGACTGTAAATGCATTCTTGTTTTGCTTCTAAGCATAAAAGAAGGAAAGAAGTGTAAATGAATGTATATAGATTGCTTATAAGGACACAGACTTCTGTGATGCGTGTTTATCTTTGCCAGTGATTTAAGTCGTCTCTTGCAAAGTGCCTAACTTCTCTGGTATTAGTATCCTGTTTTGCAAAATGTGTTTAACAAAGGTCTTATTGTGTAGGTTAAGTGGAATAGTGTAGGGTGAGATGTTTGGTACATGATATGGCACTGCACGAATATATTGGGCAGATATAATTTGATGGAAATAGTAAATGATCATTTAAGCTATCTCCTACAGTGGCTGAACCATTTTATATCCCTACTGGCCATGAATGATTGTTCCTGTTTCTTCACATCCTTTTCAACTATTATTGTTTTCTGTTTTTTAAATAGTAGCCATTTTTGTGGGTGTGAAATGGTATCTTGTGGTTTCGATTCTAATTTCCCTAATAGCTAGTGATGTTGAGCATCTTTTCATGTGTATTTTTGCTATTTGAATATCCTCTTTGGAAAAATGTCTAATCGAGTCTTTTGCCCATTTTTAAATTGCGTTGTCTTTTTAAAATTATTTTTCTTGTTTATTTACTATTTGCATTGTGTTTTGATTGTTGAGTCATAGGATGTTTTTATATATTCTGGATCTCAAACCCTTAGCAGGTATGTGGTTCCAAGTGTTTTCTCACATTGAGTAGGTGTTTTTTAACTGTCATGACAAAGTCCTTGGAGGCCCAAAAGTTTTTAACTTTTGATGAGGTCCCATTTATCTATTTTTTCTTTCATTATTTGTGCATTGGGTGTAAAGTCTAAGAAACTATTGCCTAACATAAGATTCTGAAGGTGCTTCCCTACATTTTCTTCTAGGAATTTTATACTCCTGGTTCCTATATTTAGGTCTTTGATCCCTTCTGATTTAATTTTGGTATATGATATAAGAATAGAGATCCTACTTCATTCTTTTGCCATATGGATCCAGTTCTCCCAGCACCATTTTTTGAAGAGATTGTTCTCCCCAGTTGAATGGTTTAGGCAGCCTTGTCAAAAATCATTTGGGCATAGATATGAAGGTCTGTTTCTGAACTCTCACTTCTATTCCATGGATCAGTATGTCTCTCCCTGTGCCAGTACCATGTTCTTTGACCACCGAAGTCAGAAGATGTGAGTCCTTTAACTTCATTCTTCTTTTTAAAGATGTTTTTGCTTTTAGGGGCACTTCCAAATAAATTTGATAATTGACTTTCTGCAAAGTAGGCTATTGGAAATTTGATTGCAGTTGTACTGAATCCGCAAATCATTTTGGGTAGAATAGACATCTTAACAATGTTACGTCTTCCAATCCGTGAGTTTGCAATGTCCTTGTTTATTTACATCTTTGATTTCTTTTAGTAATGTTTTGTAATTTTCTGTATATACGTCCTTTACAGCCTTGGTTAAATTTGTTCCTGGATATTTGATTCTTTTAGTTGTTACTGTAAATGAAGTTTTTCTCTTGATTTCTTCTTTGTATTGTCATTACTAGTGAATAGAAGCACTGCTGACTTTTGCATGTTGCTCTTGTACCCCGACACTTTGCTGAATTCTTTTATTAGCTCTAGTAGCTTTGTGGTAGATTTTTCGGGAAGATTTTTCCCTTCTTTATGTTTCTTTTGTCCCAGTTTACTACTTTATGTTTGCATGCCCATTATTAGGAAATAAGCCTTTTTCTTGTTCAATTGTGTTCTGACTCTTGTAGGGATTAAAGAATAGAGTTGTGTATTGAGGATGCATTATTGTTTGGTTTTGCATTTACTCTCTTAGGTCTCTTTACTAAAGATCTTCATTTCTTTGCACTAGTCCAAGCTACTCTCCTGTCTTTTACTTTCAAACTACAGAACTCCCTTCAGTAATTTTTGTAGGGCACATTTTTTGTTGATGAAACTCTAGGTTTCTGTTTATCTGTAACTATTTTAACCCTTCCTCAGTTTTTGAAGGATAGTTTTGCCCATAAAGAATTATTAACTGGCAGTTGTTCTCTCTCAGTATCTTAAATATATCACACCACTGTTGTCTTACCTCTGTGGTTTCTGATGAGAAATCCAGCTCTTAAGCTTACTGATGATTCCTTCTAAGTGACAAATTGCTTTTCTCTTGCTGCTTTCAGAATTCTCTTTATCTTTGGCATTTGACAGTCGATGAGCGTGTGTGTGTGTCTCCTAGTAGGTCTGTTAAAGTTTATTCAGTTTGGAATACATTGTGCTTCTTGAACATGTATATTTATAGCTTTCATAACAGTTGGAAAATTGTTGGTCATTATTTCCTCAATTCTTCTTTCTATCCCTTTTCCCTTTTCTTTTCTTTTGTGACTCCTATGTCACCCTGTCACTCAAATCCCTGAGACACTGCTCAATTTTTTTCTATTTTTTTCCCTCTGTTTTTCTGACTGTATGATTTTGATTGTTCTTTCTTCTAGTTTGCTGACTCTTTCTTCTTCCTGTTCAAATTTGCTGTTGTTATGGTTGGCTTTGTATTAAGCCTCTTCTTTGATACCTGGTCCAATTTATTTGGACTCTTAGAAGAGCCCAAGTTTAATAGATCAGGTTTTCTTAGCTTTTCTTCATCTCATTCTTACCCTGGGTATGCGGTTGAATTTTTAAGATTGGACTTTTTGTGTTATTATTTCACATCCTGGAGAAAGCTTTCTTGCCTCTGTCCTTTCTCTGGCAGTCTTGATCTGTTCTGTTTTCACACAGAATTCCACCCCCACCCCCCAGCTCCTGTGATTTGTTTAATCTCCTGGGGACCCTTTTGTATGGAGCCCTCAGCAGTTTTATGTTCTTCCTTAGGTCTCTGTAGACTTGTGTCCCTGTACCTGGATATGCATGGGATTCTAATTCTTTGCTGTAAGTCACTTTATAATCTTTTCCCCTGTGGAAGATGGGAAAGTTCTGGGCAACTGCCTCTGATCCCAAGCTTCAGAGGGGAAACGAAGAAGTTCAGCGGGTTGGAACAGAAGTTTTATAGCTGATATTTTCCTTTTTCTTCTATTCATTATTTGTGGAATCCTTCTCCAGTCTCTACCATCATCCAGAGTTCTAAGCAAGTGGAATTTGTCCTTTTATTTGCTAAGTCTGAGGAGGATTTTATAGGTGGTGTCTTATTTTGCCATGTTGATGACATCCCTCTGTGGTATTTTTTTTTTTTTTAATCATTTCAGTACTTTTCTTTGAGAAAATGTCAGAGCTTATTTAAGAAGAAAATGAAAGGGACATATTTGTTTTGTTTTGTTTTTCTACATTCATATATAATGGTGATATTAAGTAGTTTATATTTTTTCTGTATATACAGTAGATGCTCTTTGTAAGATTTCATTGCCTTTTTTCTGTGAAATTTTAGCAGTCAGTACCCTTCCCATCAGTTTTTAAAGGATTTGTCGCTCACCAGATAATACTTTGACAAAATTCAAAACTTTGTTTTCTTTAAGATTTGCGTTTATGAAGAATATGATATGTTGTTTTGCATTGTCTCAAAAAAGAGAAATAAGTGAATCCTGAATGAAAAGTAGATATAGCTTGATGGTACCTGCACAAAAGACTTTGGCTACTACCCAAAAAGGGGTTATGATTCCAAAGGAAGCACTTCTAAAATCTGTAAAGCAGATATATAGAGAGATAGTCAGAAAAATAATGACTCTTAATTTGTAAAGCTACTACAGGGTTTTACTCCAATACTGGTAGTTACATCTTTCCTAAAATACCCTGATAAATCTAAATCTGAATCCTTTTCATTCAGTACCATCTGGTTTAGTATTTTATAGCCTAGCCCCAAGAATCTCATTCCATTCTTTAGAATTTAAACCTAACAAAGGAGCGTCTGTGTGGTTGGCTGAAGAAAGGGTCCTGCTGTCTTGTAAACCTAAGGGAAAAGAGATTACCATTTGGGATAAACACAAGACTGGTGGACATATGGGATTTGTCCTTGATGTTAGTGCAGATATTCCACTGAAAACATCATACTGCCAATAGGACCTATTGATCATTAGTATTTGTTCTAGTTTGCTAGCTGCTGGAATGCAAAATACGAGAAACAGAAAGGCATTTAAAAAAAAGGGGGAATTTAATAAATTGCTAGTTTACAGTTAGTTCTAAGACCGAAAAATGTCCCAATTAAAACAGGTCTATAGAAATGTCCAATCAAAGGCATCCAGGGAAAGATACCTTGGTTCAAGAAGGCTGATGAAGTTCACGGTTTCTCTCTCAAGTGGAAGGGCACATGGTAAACATAGTCAGAGTTTTGCTCTCATCTGGAAGGGCACATGGTGAACACAGTGTCATCTGCTAGCTTCTTCTCCTGGCTTCCTGTTTCATGAAGCTCCCCGGGAGGCATTTTCCTTCTTCATCTCCAAAGGTTGCTGGCTGGTGGACTCTGCTTCTCATGGCTATGTCGTTCTGTTCTGCTCTCTCTGAATCTCCCATTCTCCAAAATGTTTCCTCTTTTATAGGACTCCAATAAACCAATCAAGACCCACCCAAATGGGTGGAGACATGTCATCACCTAATCCAGCTTAACAACCACTCTTGACTTGACTAAATCACATCATCCAGGGAGATGATCTGATTACAGTTTCAAACATATGGTATTGAATAGGGATTATTCTACCTTTATGAAATTGGATTTTGATTAAAACCTGGCTTTTCTAGGGGGCATACTTCCTTTCAAACCAGCACAGTATTCTTTTTTTTTTTACTCTAACGTATATTTCTTAAAGAACACTGACTTTAAGTTAAATCCAAAAATTTTAAATCCAACCACAACAACAATATATTATACACTAATGATTTTAAGGTACACTCAGTTAAATACAGGCACAGTTTTGTTTTCTGTAGGACTTCTCAAAGCTACTAAAATACTTGTGAGCGTTATGAAGAATGTAAAGGGATATATATAGCATTTTTCAAATAAATTTAAATACAGAAATATCAAGAAGTAGTAGTTCACATGTCTGATGTTCTACCTATCATACTTTAGTACAGGATTTCTCAACCCCTCTGTAGTGTTGAGATTTTGGACTTGATAATTCTTTGTTTAGACTGAAGCATGGGGGCTGCCCTGCCGTTCATTGTAGGATGGTGTAGCAGCACCCCAGCCTCTACCCACTAGATGTGAGGAACACCTGTTTACCCCATTGGGAATCACTGCTTTAGTAAATGTTGATATAGAGTCCTTTTCCTCAGCTAACTAATTGTTCCATAGGCAACTTGGTCCAGAAAATCCAGTCTTTTCTTAATGACTTGGTTGGGCACCATCTATCATAGTTTAAATGAACCAGGCTAAGTTATTTTGTTTTTTTAATTCTGCTTTCTTTTTATCAGTTTGATTACCTTTTCTGATATCTCTCCATTAATGTTTTTATTCCATGTATCAGTTAAAGATTTCTTTCTTTTTCAGATAAGACTTGTTTGCCTACCATTTTTTGGTTTGTTTGTTTGTTGTTTTTTCCATTATGTGCCATATTTAGCACAATTACTTATTTTCCATTTGGTGGACTACAAAATATAATTGTTATACCTTTCCTGTTATTGCTCCAATTTTCCACCTTAACTTTTGCCTTCAGACTTGAAACTTCTGTATTCCCTTATGAGGCAAATATGTTCTTCCTTTCAATAAAGCAAACATTTAAAATAGCTGCTGTAGGCTTTAGCTTCCTTTTTTTTTTTAGGTAATGTATAATATTTTTGCGTCCCAGTGTTTATGTTTAGAGTAACTCATCAGACGAAATTTGTTTTTGTTCTGATTTGCTCTTGTTTTTTTCTTTTTGCTAGTTCAATTTCTTGATTATAGTATTATGATTTCTTGTTCGAGATAGAGATTTCTGTCTTATACATGCATCTGTTACAAAGAAAATGTTTTTGGTTTAAGAATACAATTTCTCTACCATTTCTAAAATCATACATTATTTTAATACCATATCTTCTTTATTAGAAAAACACTAATTGTTTTTTTTTTGGGGGGGGTTGTTCTTTTTTTTAGGGAAAGCTACCAACGACAGGAATGACAATCGCAAAGCTTGAGGACAGTGAAAATCATAAAAATGCATTTGAAATATCAGGTGACAGGCACAAACTTTTGTAAATGCTATCTATTACTATGATGAGAGTTAGATTCCTTTGTTTGCACATTCTTAAAGTTTTCAGAGGGCTAATATTTAAACATTATTGAATTATATTCTGGGGTTGTGTATGTATACATGCATGTGCATGATTTTTTACCTGTTTTTCCATTTTAGTGTCTTACTTGTTATCTCTTCTAGGGAACATGATTGAGCGAATATTAGTGTCGTGCAACAACCAGCAGGATCTACATGAATGGGTGGATCATCTACAGAAGCAAACTAAAGTCACATCAATTGGAAATCCCACTATTAAGCCTCATTCTGTGCCATCACATACTGTAAGGACTCATGTGCTTTCCATCTTCCAAACTGTAAACATCATCAGCCTTTGGCTGAGTTGACAGGAAATGATTATGTACTTTAAAGCAGATTTAGTATGTGGGTCAGTAATGCAAAATATTTACTTCACTTTTTTTCTGCAGATATTTGCTTCATATCCATCTAATATGAATAGCTTTACAATGATCATTATTGCAAAACTGTTCTAATATTGTGTGTACTCAAACACAGTTCAATGAAACTTAGATAAGAAACTGCTTCTCTTATTAAGAGTAAACCTAAAAGACTAACTTAAGAGCGTTTTCACCAAAACTACCAAGAGCCACCAGTTCAAAAATTATTTTTTCTCAGAATTTTAACTGTATTTGTATGTTTCATAAAAAAGAACAAAAATATATAATTATGATGATTAAAAAAGGTCATTCATGTTGATAGTACTAAAATGTGATTTTTGACTCATTGTTTTGATTTTAGGAAATTCATTTTTCATGTATTTCAATAGCTCTTTGGTATTTTAGATACTAATAGCATTTCAAAATAGATTAATACCGAAGTTCTAGTGTTTAAAATCTCTGGTGTTTTATGCTTAAGATACTGGTATTGAATTATTTTAACATTGATTTTATTTATCAGGTAATATTTTTTAAATAGCAGAAATCTCTTTTAAAATTGATCATATTTACAAAAACATTTTCAGTTTGTACATTTGTCTCACATCCATATAAGGTTTTTGTTGTTTTTAATAGGGCATTTTCTGTATGCAAGTTCAATTTTCCATTCATTATCTTTCAAATTAAAAGTTTTAGCTTAATAAGGGTAGAGCATTTCATAGGAACTCTTCTTTCTGCATGATTTTTCTGGAAACCTACAATTGCTCTAAAAAAAATAGGTAATGCTAAAAAAAAATTTTAGCTCAAGAAAGGTCACTGTGATGTAACAATTTGATCAGAGTTTCATTGTGCCACTCAAATTAAAGTTTCATTTAATCTTTAATTTGAAGATTAAAACTATTCATTTGCTTTAGCTAACATTTCATTTTGAGTGGCTGTGCCTTTTATAACTTCTCCTTCCTTTCAAATATACTTAGCTTTCATGGAACTAAATTTATTCTAAGGACATATATATATAAGATGTGTGTATTTATAAAGAAAAATGGAAGCACTTTCTCAGTAATAGCCTGAAGCTAAACTTTATTTTACACCAAGTAAAACTTTGCTCTGTGTTTGAACCTTGGTATCTTAGTATTTCTTTTGTCACTTAGTGGCAAGGAAAATATTCCTTCAACAGATGGTTACAAGTCCCCACTGTATTCAAGGTACAATTCTTCACGTGCAAACTTTTGAAATATTCTACATTCTTCCTAAAGAGTCTTCTTAGGGAGTTGTGGGCTATCTTTGTGATCTGTATCCGGGGTTAATGAGATTCTAATTTAGCATAAAGCATAATCTCTTTTGGTTTTTTGAAGCAAACATTATTTATTACAGTATTATTGCTAACAGGAGTGTTTTGCATATTTTTTTCTTTCTCTGAATTATTTGAAAATTATTTTGTCGTCATTGTTGTAGTATGTTACGAGTCTCATGCACACTCTCATCCCTTTTGCTATTGCACCACAGACCAGCCTGTGATTATTGTAGTTTTCATAGAAAGTTAAATGCTCACATTCTTGCATACCACGACATTAGCCAGTGTATGGGCTTCCCTTTATACATGTTCGGTTCTTTAGAAGGGACCTTACCTCACCTGGTTAGTTTGCATAACCCTTCAACTCATTCTCCCGTTCAATATACCCTACTGTTATTGGCTTGGAGGTCATTAGTTAATTTTGAGTGTTACTTTTTTTTTAATATTTGTTCAATATTTCGTCTCTTAACTCTAAGTGTATTAGAATATTTTTGGCTTTCCCAGGAATATAAACCCCACCAACAATTTCTTTCTCTGAGAAATAGGATTTTGGATAACCTTGTTTTGATTAAAGCTGATTTTTCTAAGAAAATGTGTTTTATCCAGGGATTGGCCAACTTTTTCTGTAAAGAGCCAAATATTTTTGGCTTTATGGGCCACATGGTTTCTGTTGCAGTGTACTTTGTTTTTGTAACATGAAAGCAATCATAGATACTAAAAGGATTGGGTGTGACTGTGTGCCAATAAATTATTTTATTTCAAAACAAGGCAGGGCTGACTCGTATCATCAGCCAGTGAATGATGTGTGTCTTGGAAGAAAAATTACCCTCACCCTTGACCACATTCTCAGTAAAGAAATGTTTGTTCTTTTATAAAATGCTGATTTTTATACTAAATGAAATACTTTTTTCCAAGTGGTACTCCCATGGCAAATAAAGAGATGGCTTTTAGAATATTTAGGATTTTAGATACTCAGTTTTAGTGCTGCTCATTATTAATAGAAGAAGCTTGAGCAAAACAATGCAAGGAGGTCTTTGCTTAGCCCAGTTATGCCACAGCTGACTGTGTTTGACCCAAGAAACTGATTGTTTAAAGTCAGAGATTCAAAAGAAATGATAACAATTTGGGGGTTATTTTACTAGGAGCGTTTTTTAAAAACTGGATTATATCTATTTGATCAAAGTTCTTCTTAGAGTAAATGCGTTAGTGTCTTATGTTTTGTTTCTTCTGTTTTCTCAAACTTCTTTGCACTTGGCAGCTTCCTTCCCATCCAATCACACCATCCAGCAAACATTCAGACAGCAAACCAGTGCCACTGACTCCTGCATACCACACGCTCCCACACCCTTCACATCATGGGACTCCACATACCACCATTAATTGGGGACCATTGGAACCTCCTAAAACTCCCAAACCTTGGAGCCTGAGCTGCCTGCGACCTGCACCTCCTCTACGGCCTTCAGCTGCTCTCTGTTACAAAGAGGTGAGGTCCTTTGACCATTCAAATAGCCACTGTAAAGTATGGCATAAAAGAAGCATAATTTAAAATCTGGGTGTGATAAATTGGTCATTCTTTACTTCACCCCATTTTTTTTTCATTTCAATAAGTTAGAAATATTGACAATCCAATATTTCTATCCGTGACATAAAAAATACAGTTTAGCTTCTTCAGAACCATGCAGAAGGGGTCTGCCTTCATTCTTTGATTTGTCATTCCTTTCTGCTATTTAAAGACTTGAGAGACCCACAAGTACATCCACTTAGAAAGGGGATGTGTAGTATTGAATCCGTTCTGTGCACTTTCACAGAGGGCCCTTAATTAAGCAGGAGAAGCCTGTATTCACCCGAGGGATGCTGCTTCTGAGAGCTTTCCTTAATTTCTGCTGATCTGAGGAGTAAGAACTAGAAAAAAATCTTTACATGGGCTTCCTCTTTGCCTTTTGCTGAGCCTGAACTTATTTTGAACTTCCAGTTAGTGAAGGAGTGTCACTTTATTTCTGTATGCTATTCTTTTGTTCCTTTCTTTAAGATCTTCCTGTCCAGGAACCCTCTGTTTTCTCACCAGAAGCTATTTGAGATGAAAAAAGCATTTACAAATAAAAATGGAAAAAAAAAAAAATTAGGAAACGTTCCTCTTTGGATGTGTAAGAAATTATAAAACACTCTTCTTGTTCTTCTCCATTCTAATTCAGTATTTTATATACACTTTGTGCAGTTAAAATACGATTCTTATCCATGAATAAGTATTAGGAGTTTCATACACTTAAACCTAAGTCTGCTTTTGATGAGGAAAGGAAGTGTCTTGAAAAATGTGTTCTGAGAATTATTCAGTTTTTATTGGATAGATGTGGCATGTCTCCATTTGAGAAATTTGATAATAGAAATGATGAGTGTGTTGAAGCATTGTTGCCTGGTATCAAGTTTCTGTGTCCAGTTGGGGACCATATTTGTAAAGGAAAACAGAGCACACCCTCCATATTTGCTGGTAGTACTAAGTAGTTTAAGACCCACAGAAAAAATGCTACATAAGAAATTATAATCAATCCTTTATAATTTTTTTGTTCTTAATGAGATTCGTTTTTTGTGACATATCTCTTTCTGATAACCATATGCCTGTGTCAAGAATTTTTTATGATGGGCAGTTACTTAGAAAATGTTGATATTCTTTATTGTATAGCTTATTGCTTACAGTCCAAATGATAAGTGAGATAATATATGCAAGAAATTGTGGAAATTTAACTAGTGGGGCAGAAAATTGAGGTAAAACTGTCAAGTTTATATCAAGTAAGTAAGGTAGCAAGGAATTTAAAAACAAAAGGTAAAGAAGTAGAAAGAGAGAGGGAAAAAGTTATTAAGGAAAGCAAAAATTTTTATTTTGTATAAATCTGGCTGTAATTGTTTTGCTGAATTCCAGTTTGGTAAGAAGGTTTCATACTCTGTAATTATTGTCCAATAAAATTACTGAGCACTTTTAAGACATTACATTCTAATCAAACAGAAGGGCATTTATTTATTCATTGCAAATATTTATCTCTGTTAGTCTTGAATTAGAGAAGCTAATTTATTTTTAGGCTCTGTAGCTATAGAGCACATATTGTATATATTTCTTCTGGAACTGATTTCTGCTGTATTTCTAAGAGTGCTATATTTTCTCATTTCTACAGAAAAAGAAAATTTAAGAGATAACTTACTTTAAACATCAGGCTTTTTTCACTCTGTGTATCCAGTTTGATTCATCCTACAGCACAGCTCATCTTCTGAATCTTAATTTCTCATTTTAAGATTTAGAAATGGTTTATGTAAAATTTGAGTGATGCAGAAGTTAACCTTTTTTATGTCATTATTTAATATATGCTTGATAACTGACATTTTCATAACTCCCCTCTTCCTTCTTCCCCCTATTAGACTTTCTCTTTGCTTATTTAGTTTTATACTTTTCTCTTCTGCACCTTTTAAAAAGATGTCTTATATTAAAAAGGTAAGGGGTAGACCATTTTATTTTTAAGCATAACTCTAAAATTGCATGAACACACCATATATTGGAACAACCATTGCCAAAACTCTGTTGCTATATTTGCCTGCTAATTAACTGATTGCTTATATCCTTTTCTTTTCCCATGAGGCTTCACATATTTTCTTAAAGGAATCAGTTTGTATTTACCTTTTCTTTAAAAATAGCCTTAGTTTCCTCATCTGTTTCTAGATATATCAGATGTGTCCACTTCTCCAAAATTAACAGACCTTCCCTGTCCCCTGGGAGTATGTATGGCTCTCTTTGTGTATACATAATGCCGCGCCAGTTTTTAATTCCATCCAAACTCTGCCAGCCAACGCAACTTTAGTATTTGTTGTTACAATGCTAATGAGATCCAAATAGCACAAATAAATTTGTTTTATCAGAGTCTGGAAGAAATATTAACCAAGAACTAAAGCTGAAAATGGCTTATTCGTTTTAAATTAATGTTCAGCAGCTGACAAAAATCAGATTATAATGAGAAAAGTAAGATGCTCTTAACAGGGCTGTAGTACTTTAATATACCTTAACAGCAATCCTTAGTGATATATATACCTGTAAAAATTAGTAGCTTTGAAGTATTTCAGCCATCTTTTCTTTCCTTTTTATTTCTTTAGGATCTTAGTAAGAGTCCCAAAACCATGAAAAAACTGTTACCTAAGCGCAAACCTGAACGGAAACCTTCTGATGAGGAGTTTGCATTAAGGAAAAGTAAGTAAATAGGAATGAAAAAATACATGTTTCTTTGTCATGAAGGCCAAAGTTTTTATAGAATGGAGAAATTATGGATAGCTTTTCAAAGACTTCAAACAAAGGTCAGGGTTCTGAACCTTAGCATCACTTATAAAGATAATACATTAGGATACATGACAGTTGTTTGGACTTGTGGCAGTGATGGAAACAAACCATCTTGGCATTAACACAAGCAAGCAGACGATCACAGAAATGTCTAAATGTTAATGACAAAAGATGTGCATGTATTTTCCCTTAATAAAATAGGTTACAATCTTATGGTGCATATTTTGATTCCATCACATTTTAAGGACCAAAAGAACATATTAACTTTGAATTACCTCTGTTTCATCTGTGAAGCTAAGCCAGTTGTAGTTAAGACCTGGGGATCTCACCTGTTATTCCTCTCTCGGTTCATAAAAATTCTACCTCCACTTTCGTATGCCATGATTTCCTGAAGCTTTTTCTAAGTCCACTGACTGAATGTGACTTGTTCTTTTTAGACCTCACCCACATTATTGCTGTCTCTTTTATTGTACTTATTTATACACTTGTACAGTCTCCACTTCTCAAGTATAAATGTCTTAAAAACCAAAAGCTTTATCTAACTGAGCTCCGGATTTCTCATACAGACTCTCATAGTAAACACCTTACACACATTTGGTGCTCAGTTGATACCTATTGATTAACTAGAGATGATTTTAGAAACAAGTGATTAGAAAGACTCACTACTTCTCCCCACTGTTCCATTTTTTCCCTGTGTCTAGACAGTTTCCTGAGAGTGACAGTCAGGAAACAATACCAGATGTTAAGTTTAAAAGATTGCTATGCTGTGTTTAGCAGTAAATGTGAACACTTGAGATAGGGAGATGGTCAACCCAAGAAAGACAATGGAACCAGTCTTTAGAGAAGTTGTCAAGGTCTGTCTTAAAACTATCTCCCTACCGCTTGATCATTTTCTCAGTCTTCCCTGTTTCTGCAACTCCTCATTCTCCAACTAGCATCAGTCTCAAAACTTAAAGATAACAAATGTGGTAAACTCAACTTCTGCCAAAGAGAAAGCTGCTAGTTTTAATTTCAATGAAGGCACTATACCAAAGCTAAATATCATTAATAAGGGATTTTTCTTTCTGGAAGAAATGAGAATGCTCTTTTACTGGCAGTGGTAGTGAATATATAACTATTTGATTGTTCCAAGGGCCATTTATTGTACACTTAGGATGGATTGTATGGTATTTGAATAAAACTATTTGAAAAAGAAAAGGAATGGAGGGGGATAAAGGGTCTGGGATGTTTTGGGTTTTCTTATTTTTTTATTTCTTTTCTGGAGTGGTGAAAATGTTCTAAAATTGATCATGGTGATTAATGCACAACTGTGAAATGATTCTGTAAACTATTCATTGTTTACATCCATGCACTAGGATGGTGTATGACTATATCTCAATAAAATTGGACTAAAAAAAGAAAATGCTTCTTCATGTAGACTAAAATGAATTTCATATAAATGATTTGTATGTATGTAAAGATGATATAAGTAGTACCTTGTACATGATAATTGCTGAGTAAACTTTTGCTCCTGTGAGTCA
This sequence comes from Myrmecophaga tridactyla, assembly GCA_004026745.1. NCBI lineage: Eukaryota > Metazoa > Chordata > Mammalia > Pilosa > Myrmecophagidae > Myrmecophaga > Myrmecophaga tridactyla. The sequence continues at coordinate 24,528 of PVIY010034356.1, forward strand.
TATTATAATTTCTTAAGGTATTTTAACTTCCTGTTTAAACAATGGGAAATTATTGGCTCTTCATTTTGAGGGTAGGAGTAGTTTAAAATTGAGGCAATAGCAAGGTGATGCTTTTTCCCCGAAGACTGGGATGTTCGGGGACTGGCTCCCAGAGATTCTTGGCCCTTAGCTTTTCTGTCACATGGCAGCATCTTATTTCTCTTCCCTTTTCTGTTGACTTTCAGCTTCTGACTGCTCCCCGTGGCTTCTCTCTCTAAGTCACATTTTCTTTTGCCTATAAGGACTTTAGCCATGTTGGATCTTGGCCCACCCTCATTCAGTTTGAGCACCCTTTAGTAACATCTTCAAAATTCCTATTTGCAATGCACAGGGCCAGCTCTTGGGACCTGAACAGGCTTTTTGTGGGGGACATGATTCAGTCCCCAACAACCTTTATTACATTCAGAATCTAGAGATTTTTCCAATTCATGGTACATTCTGTACCATTTAGAAAATATATGTTTTCTTTGTGTTAATTTACTTTGATCTAACCTTTATGATCAAAGGTAGATCAGTAATGACTGTTTAAAATTGAACACATCTCTTGGAAGTTAGTACTGGCTTACTGGCTTTCTAATGTTTTCCCTGTTGTATGATGCACATTTTGTTTGAAAATAGCAATCAGGTTGTATCAGTCCTATAGATAATCATTCATAAAGAGCCTATTGGCAAAGAGGAAAAGACCTATCTGAGGAAATTACTTTGCATCATGTCCTGATATTATACTACTTTACTCCTTAAAGGGGTAGCTTTTATTATGGGAAACCTTTTAAATGTTTAGTTCGGTTAGTAAAATTTAAGTCGTTTACTTTATAGCTCTTAAACGCGATACTGTAATTTATTTTCTAGTAGTGAATATGTAATTTGCTTTGTATCTATTTGTATTGGTTTGCAAGCTGCCAGAATGCGATATACCAGAACTGGAACAGCTTTTAAAAAGGGGAATTTAATAAGTTTCAAGTTTACAGTTCTAAGCCTATAAAATTGTCCAAACTAGGCGTCCAAGGAAAGATACCTTAATTCAAGTAAGGCTGATGGGCCCACAACACCTCTGTCAGTTGGGTAGTCACATAGCTGGCATCTTTTGGTCCCTTGCTCCTGGACTCTCTTGCCTTCAGCCTCTGTTCCTCTCGGGGTTCTCACTTTACATCTCCAGGGCTGGCTTTCATCTCTTGGCTTCCCTAGGCTCTCTTCAGGTTCTGGCTTGCTTAACATCTCATGGCAGTGACTGCTGGGCTCCAGACATCATCTAACATCCGTGTCTTTATTCTCCAGGTGTCGGCTTCTGTATCACCTCTGGGCTCTGTTGGCTCTGAGGCTTCTTGTTGTTTCTTTCTGCTCTGTCTGCTCTGAGCTCCAAAATGTTTCCTCTTTTAGAGGACTCCAGTAAACTAATCAAGACCTACCTAGCATGAGTGGAGTCACATCTCCATCTAATCAAAAGGCCACACAAAATTGAGAGTGTCAAATCTCCATGGAGATAATCTAATCAAAAACTTCAAAACTACAGTGTTGAATCAGGATTAAAAGAAAGGGGTTCTCCCACGAGATGTGATCAGGCTTAAAATAATGCTTTTCTGGAGTACATAATATTTTCAAACCGGCACAATATTTTACTATCTTAAAATTATATTGAGACTTAATTTTTATTTCTTTTGTTTTTGAGGCTTAATTATTAAACAGCTATAAATATTTTAGCCTTTCTATATTTTTATTAGCATAGGTGAGCTTTTAAAAAATATATCCAGGTAATATCTTAGAAAATATAAAAACTTCCATTCTAAATCATATAAGTACAGTAGTATATAAAATATTTACTGAGCACCAAACTGTGTGTGAGGCACTGTGCCTAAGTACTAATACTATTAGATCCTGTGAGTCTAGAAGATTCCATTCCCAGGGACTCTGAACTCTGGATATAAATGAAGGCCAATGTCTGAATAATCCATGGTTTAAGAAAGTGTTCTTAAAGTATTCACCTTCAGGCTCCAGGTTGGGCCTTATAAATTTTTGATACTACTGTCAAGAGTTCTGGTGGTGATTTTTAGTTGTTAGTGTGTTTTTTCTTAGATTAATTTCCTGTTAGAAATCCATTTTAAAGGCCTTCGATCAATATGGTCAAATTGCCTTTCTGGAGGGTTGTACCTTTTTTACTCCTCTCAGCCTGTGTAAGACTTCTCCTTTCCCTGTATCTACATCAGCTTTGAGAAAATTGGTCTTTTCTATTTTTGTCAGGCTGATATGTGAAAAGTGATACTTTCTTTTAATTTGCATATCTTTGTTAGGGAGAACGAGCATGTTTTCTTATTGTCTGTATTCTTTTAAACTGCTTTTTTCCTATCCCTTGCCCTTTTTCAATTTGGAGATAGGGGATGTTGTTTTTCTTACAGATTAATAAGATGACCTTTATATACTTAGGGTATTAACCCTTTGCTAGATATTGCTGATAGAAAATACTTTTCAAAAACTAAAAATCTTTTGAATGTAACTTTCTTCTTAGTATTTGGTAAACAGTTATTTCTTAGAAGATATTACCTTAACTGTCATCAATTTTGGTTGAATTGATGATTTTACATTTATCTAATATACTAATTATTTTTAGTTAAATTTTTTTTTAAATTTAATTTTTATT
>PVIY010034357.1:0-27211 GCA_004026745.1 Myrmecophaga tridactyla
TAACTTTCCACTGAGGTTCTTTCTTACTTAGGAAGGCACAGGATGGTCTCTGCTGGCCTTCTCTCCAGGCCTCTGGGTTCCAACAACTTTCCCCGGGGTGAATTCTTTCTGCATCTCCAAAGGCCAGGGCTGAGCTGCGAGTGTTGAGATGAGGTATGCTGAGCTGCTTGGGCTGTGCTACATTGAGCTCTCTGATTTAAGCACCAGCCAATTAAGTCAAACATCATTCATTGTGACAGGCACACCTCCTAGCTGACTGCAGATGTAATCAGCAACAGATGAGATTCACGCACCATTGGCTCATGTCCACAGCAACAGAACTAGGTGCCTTCACCTGGCCAAGTTGACAATTGAATCTAACTACCACAGTCCCCAATCCACTGAACTGGGACAGACGTTTTTTCAATAAATGGACATGGATGAATTGGGTATCAATAGCCAAAATAAGGACCCCTACCTTAAACCCTCTGCAAAAATTACTAAAAATGGATTAAAAACCTAAATGCAAGAGCCAGGACCATAAAACTGCCAGAAGAAAATGCAGGGAAACATCTTCAACATCTATTAATAGAAGGTAGCTTCTTAAACTTTATCTAAAGCACAGCAGTGAAAGAAAAAAATTGATTAATGGGAACTCCTTAAGATCAGGAGCATCTGTGCCTCAAAGGACTTTGTCAAAAAGGTGAAGAGGGAGCTAATGCAATGGGAGAAAATTTTTGGAAACTATATACCGGAAAAAGGCTTGATATCCTGTGTACCTAAAGAAATTATACATCTCAACAACAAAGGAACAGACAACCCAATTATAAAGTGGGCAGTGGATGCGAATAGACACTTTTCCAAAGAGCAAATAAACTGACTAGAAAGCACATGAAGAGGTGCTCATTTTCATTAGTTATAAGTAAAATGCAAGTGAGATGACAATGAGGTATCACCTCACACCTATGAGAATGGCTGCTATTAAACAAACAGAAAACTACAAATGTTGGAGAGGATGTGGAGAAATTGGAACAGTTATTTACTGTTGGTGGGAATGTATAATGGCGTAGCAGCTGTGATTAAGACAGTTTAGTGATTCCCCAGGAAACCAAATACTGAGTTGTCCTATGACCTGGCCATACCACTACTCACTATATACTCAGAAGAGCTGAAAGCAGTGGTACAAATGGGCATTTTCATACCAGTGTTCATGGCAGCACTATCTCTATTGCCAAAAGATAGAAACAATCCAAGTGCCCATTAACAAATGAGTGGATAAAGACAAATGTGGAATATGCATAGGATAGAATATTATGCAACTTTAAGAAAAATTGAGGTCCAAAGCATATGACAATGTTGATGAACCTTGAGGATACAATGCTGAGTGAAAAAAGTCAGACACAAACAGATACTGTATGATTTCCCCATTATGACTCTAGTAAAGGTAATCTCAGAGGTTACAGTGTAGAATATAGCAGACTAGAGGTACACAGTAGCTAGAGATGGGGGAAAGGCTATCCAGTGAGGTTGAATTTAAGTGCAAGGAATGGATAGAACTGATGGTGGGATTATAAGTAACATTGCCATAGTGAAGGTGAATATGATTGAAAGGGGATGCATAGTGCCATGTATCCCACTGATTAAATTTACAATTACACGTAAGTTCTTATGTGAACTATTTCAAAGGTTTGATACTGGACAAAGAGTCTATAGTAGAGGGATGTTCTAGTTTTTCTGGCTGCTGGAATGCAACACACTAGAGATGGATTAGCTTTCAATAAAAGGGGATTTATTTAGTTAACATATAGTTCTTCAGAGGAAAGGCAGCTAACTTTCAACTGACGTTCTTTCTTATGTGGGAAGGCACAGGGCGATCTCTGCTGGCCTTCTCTCCAGGCCTCTGGGTTTCAACAACTTTCCCTAGGGTGATTTGTTTCTGCATCTCCAAAGGCCTGGGCTGAGCTGCAAGTGCTGAGATGAGGTATGCTGAGCTGCTTTTGCTGTACTACGTTGAGCTCTCTCATTTAAGCACTAACCAATTAAATCAAACATCATTCATTGCAGCAAACACACCTCCTAGCTGACTGCAGATGTAATCAGCAACAGATGAGGTTCCCATGTCATTGGCTCATGTCCACAGCAATAGAACTAGACACCTTCACTTGGCCAAGTTGACACGTGAACCTGACTACCACAAGGGGTATAGAGGGAAAACTAAAAATGCATTCTATGGACAATAGTTAACAAGAAGACATCTATAGTACCATAAACTACCGTGGACAACTAATTGATAGGGAGGGACAAGTAATAAGGGGTAGTTTTGTTATTATATTGGTGATGATGTGTCAAGAAACCATTGCCTTAAACAGGGTTCTAGGGATACTTCCTATATTTTCTTCTAGGAGTTTTATAGTTTTTGTTCTATCTACCTATATCTATCTATCTATCTATCTATCTATCTATCTATCTATCTATCTATCTATCTATCCATCTAAATAACTGGATTTATAGACCACAATCATCAGTGAAAGACTAAATATTGTTAAGATGGCAATTCATGCCGAATTTGATGAAATTCTGATCCAACTCCTAGCAGACTCTTTTGAGGACATTGCCAAACAGATTTTAAAATATTTATGGAGAGACAAAGCATCACATCTAGCCAAAATAATCTTGAAAAAAAAGGATAATATTTGAGCACTTCACACTATCACAGCTAAGATTTAACACTAAGCTATAGTGTAATATGGGCCTCTTTCTCACTCTCTCTTGGTTTCTCTCTGTCTCTCTCTGTCTCTCTGTTCCTCTGTCTCTATCTGTATGTGGTGTGTGTGTGTGTGTGTGTGTGTGTGTGTGTGTGAATGTAGCCTTTTCAACACATGGTGCTGTAAAAGTTGGATATGTATATAGAAAAAGTAAATATTGCCCCTTATCTTACAACATGCACAAAATTAAATAAAAATGAATCACAGACCTAAGTAAAAGAGTTAAAGCTATTAAACTTGAAGAAAAGTATACCGGAAATACCTTTGTGATATTGGGCTAGCTAAAAATTTTATTAAAAGAACACCAAAAGCACAATGTGCAAGTGTAAAACAATGATAACGTAGAATACATAAAAAATAAAAACTTTGGCTTCTCAAAAGACAAAGTTAGAAAATGATGAGACAAGGCACAGACTTGGAGGAAATATTTGCAAAACAGATATCTGACACAGCTTTGTCTTTAATATAAAAATCAAAATTTACCTCTTTTGCTGCTCAGATGTGGCCTCTCTCTTTAAGCCAACTCTGCAGATAAACTCACTACCCTCCCCCACCCCATGTGGGCATGACTCCCTGGGGTATAAATCTCCCTTGCAACATGGGACATTATATACAAGGACAAGCCGAGCCCTGGCAATCGTGGGATTGGGAAGCCTTCTCGATCAAAAGGAAGAAAAGAAATGAAACAAAATAAAATTTTAGTCACTGAGAGATATCAAATAGAGTCAAGAGGTCATTCAGAGGTTATTCTTATGCATTAGATATTTCCTTTTAGTTTCTAGCATATTAGAATAACTAGAAGGAAACATCTGAAACTGATGAACTATAATAAAGTAGCCTTGATTCTTGATGATGATCACATAACTATGTAACTTTTAGAGTGTGACCATGTAACTGTGAAAACCTTATGACTGACACTTCCTTTATCCAATTTATGGGTAGATGATTAAGAAGATAAAGACAAAGAATAAATAAATAATGGAGGATGAAAAAGGGGAATGGGATATTTTGGGTGTTCTTTTTTATTCTTATTAAAAGCATTTTTTTTGGAGTAATGAAAATGTTCTTAAATTGATTGTGGTGATGAATGCACAACTATATGATGATACTGAGCACCACTGATTGCACATCTGGGATATTATATGGTATGTGAATATATCTCAATGAAATTGTAATAAGAAGGAAAAAAATCAATGTTTACTCAAAATGTAACTCGGGGGCATTGCGTGGCGGCTCAGTGACAAAATTGCCGCCTGCCATGCCGGAGACCCGGGTTCGATTCCCGGTGCCTGACCATGCAAAAAAAAAAATGTGACTCAAAAATAAGAAGACACAATACCCAAATGAAAATGGGCAAAATATTTGACCAGACATTTTTAAAAAGAAGATATACAAATGAGCAATGAGCATATGGAAGAGTCACTAGAGATGTAGTAACTGTAATTGTTCACTAGAAAAATGCAAATTAAAAATATAATAACAGTACACATGCTACAGAAAGGCTAAAGTTGAAACAACTGATAATTCCAAGTCTCAGTGAAGATATGAAGCAACTTTTATCCATTTCTATTGGGTTGTGCAAAATTGTACAACCATGCATGAAATTATTATGATCATATAATATACTTTTAAACATGCCTTTACCATTTGCTTTGTGTGTACACTTATTTTTACTTTTCTTGAATGAATTCTAGAGGTGAGATTCTGGATTATATAGTAAATACATATTTAAAAGTATATTATACTATCATAATAATTTCATAAGTGGTTGTGCAATTTTGCATTCCCAATAGAAATGGATAAGAGTTTTTGAAAAAACACCCAAACTACGTCAGCACTCCTAATTTCTATAGGAAACCCCAAAGTTGTGGTATATTCATATTATAGAATATTATTATGTATATTCATAGTACAGAATAGTACTCAGGAATAAAAAGGAAGTAGGATGATTCTCAAAAGTTTATCTTTAAGTAAAATAAGTCAACAACAGAGGTCACCTTCTAGATGATTCCAATTTATTCAAAATTATAGAAAAAGGAAGAAAACAGATGCTGTTTTCCTAGGGCCTAGGGTCAGGAGATATTCTTGACTCCTAAGAGGCAGAAGGAAATTGTTTAAAGTGCTGACAGAGTTCAATATCTTGCTCACAGTGAATGTTATAATACAAATACTAAAATTTACCAAACTTTTCACTAAAAAGAATGAACTTTACTATATGTAATTTATACCACAATAATTCTATTAAAATTAAAAATAATAAAGAAATTCTCCAGTGATCACAATGCTTCAGTGCTAGGCAACAGAGATAAAAAGATATGCAATTAATGGTTCCTAGCCTGGAAGGTCCTATAATGCTTTGGGAGAAATAGGACATTAACAGAAAAATGAAGTGCATGCCAATGATGAAAGTTTAGAAGAGCCAAATGTCACCTTTATTTTAACTGGTAGAAGAGTTAGGGGAAGACTTAGGACTTATTTGAAATATTAAAAAGAGCTTAGGAATTGAACAAAGAAAATAGAAAATTAATTGCAGGAGATTTTATTCCAGGCATGAAGTCCTTCACTGGTAAAGACATGTGGAAGTTTTGATACTATTATATTAGTAGAATGATGACTAGTTCATCTTAATAATTATAGAAGGCCCATTTCCATGGGTACTTGTGAATGTAGTTAATTTGGAGAGGGGCCAGATAGTAGGGGAGATATATTTTCAGGATAAAGATTTTGAGATAGGACTAGATATTCTTAAGTTCAATTTTCATATTAAAATTTTACACTGGTGCAACGGTGGCTCAGTGGCAGAATTCTTACCTGCCATGCCAGAGACCCTGGTTCAATTCCGTGAGCCTACCCACACACACACACAAAAATCATACCAGTTTGCTTTCCTTTTTTTCCCTTTTAGTCTAAACATCCTCATTGTTTACAATATGTTAATAATGCTATCAAGTTTTTCAGCTAAATTGAGCTCCTTCTTTGTGTTACTTGCTGCCCTGGATTGGATATGCAAAAATCAACAGTCATAGTTGGAGATTTTGATACCCCACTTTCAATAACCTATAAAACATTGAGTTAGAAGATCAACGAGGATATAGATGACTTGAACAACAGCATAAACCAACTAAATATAGCAAACATTTATAGAAAATTTTCCTCACCAAAGCTAGAATGCACATTTTTCTCAAGCCACAAGCCCACAGGAAAATTTTTCCAGTATAGACTATATGCTATGTCACAAAGCAAAATGATTCAAATCATACAATTTTAAGTACAGTGGAAATAATTCAGAAACCACTAATATTAGACCTTCCTCATGGAATGGCACTAAGGAGTATACATATTCAATCACTTGTTCAATGATTTTTCAGAAGGTTGTGTTACTCTCCAATAGATGATTTTTCTCATAATTTTTATTTCTTGCCTATCTTATTTTTTCACCTTAAAAACACCAAAAATATAAAAACAAAAAGAGAAAAAAACCTTACCTATTATAAGTCTTATCTCAGGGGCTTAATATTTTCTGCTAGACCTTGTTAATGGCTAATAACAGACCATGCCATTTACAGTAGGCAAAGTTCTAAGGTTCCCACTGTGGCCTCTGTCCTCAATATTAAGTCCTGTATAATTCTCTCCTCTGGAGTATGGGCAAGACCCTTGTCCTTCTTCTAGCCAATAAAATAGGACAAAAGTCTGGCTTGCCTCTCTCTTGATTAGGTTGTATCATATGGCCAAGGTGTTGAGGTGTCACAAAGATGAATATATCACATTATATAAAATTCTGTCTGGTGGGCTAAAATGAGAGAATCTCTACTAATATGCTGGAAGAAGCAAATAGCCATATTATGAATTGTCTACAGGGAGATTGTGTGTTAAGTGTGAGAAATTAACACTCTTAATTAACCAATGGTTCAAAAAAAAATCATAAGGGAAACTATGAGAAGAATAAAAATAAAAACACAACATCCCAGGACTTACAGGATGTGAATAAAGCAGTTCTTAGAATGAAATTAATAGCTCTAAATGTTTATATTTAAAGAAAGGAAAAATACTTTCAAATCAATCACCTCATCTGACACCTTAAGATTAGAAAAGGAGAATAAATCTAAACCCAACACAAGGAGAAGGAAGGACAATAAAGATTAGAGGTGAAATAAATGAAGTAGAGAATCAATAGAGAAAACTAAAAAAAAAAAAAGAAACAAAAAAACCCTCAAAATTGGTTCTTCAAAAATATAAATAAAAATGACAAACTCTTTCCTAGACTGACCAAAACAAAAAGAGAGAAGACTAAGATTACCAAAATCCGAAAAAGGTGACATAAGGACCAAACATACAAAATAAAAAGGATTCTAAAGGAATACTATGAAAAATTGCATGCCAACAAATTAGATAACCTAAATAAAATTGGCAAATTGCTAGAATGGTGCCAAGTACTGAAACTGACTCAGGAAGAAATATAATATATGAATATACCTATAACAAGTAAAGAGATTGAGTTAGCAATACTAAAACTTCTCCTGAAAAAAGCTCAGACCGAAATGATCTCCCAACCAATCACATAAAAATAACTGATATCAATTCTTTCCATACAATTCCAAAAATATAGAAGAGGAGGCAGTAATTTCCAACTCATTCTATGGAACCAATATTACCGTGATACATGATATCAAAAACAGGTTAAAACTTCCCAAGAAAGCTACCGACTAATATTTCTTATGAGCACAGATAATAAAATTCTCAACAAAATACTAGCCAACAAAATCCAGTAACATATAAAAGTGTAATATACCATGATCAAACAGGATTTACCCCAGAAATAAATGGGTGGTTCAAAATACCAACAAACAAACAAACAAACAAACAAAACACTGCCATAATACACTGCATTCATTAGAATAAATGACAAAAAATAGGAGCAAAAACAGAAAATTTCAATTAATGTAAAAAAATATTTGTAAAGAATCAATATTTTTCATGATAAAAAGACTCAATAAAATAGAAATAGAACTGAAAAACCTCATCTTGATAATGGGTCTCTATGAAAATCCCACAGTATCATTTTGCTCAACGGTGAAAGAAAGAATGTTTTCCCACTAAGATAAAGAACAAGACAAGGATGTCTATTGCTACCACTTCTATTCAACCTTCTACTGAAGGCTCTAGCCAGGGCAATTAGTTAGGAAAAGGAAAGAAAATCTTTCAGTGTATATTGGAAAGGAAGAAATAAAATTATATGTTTTCCAGATGACATGTCTTATTCATAGAAAATCATAGGAAACATGCACACACACACACACACACAAAGAGCTAGTAAAGGCAGCTACTTTGCAGCATAGACATTTGCAAGATACAAGATTTTTGCACAAATCAATCGAATTCCTATATACTAGCAATGAAATAAAAAAATTTTAATGAAATGAAGAAAATAATTTAATTTCTGATGCCATTTGCTGTAAGAGGAGAAATTATGACTGACAATTTTCCAAGGTTAATGTCAGACTACAAATTTCAGAACCAGAACTTCAAAATTGATGAATATCAAAAACTACATTTGGTCCTATCATATCATTTAAACATGAGAAAGAAATGAAAATGCTCTCAGAAAAAATAAATAAACAAAACAAAACAAAATAGGGAAATCATGGCCAGAAGATCTACCTGTAGAAAATGAACGTAGGAAATTATATAGGTCAGTAACTCAGATATACATAAAGAAAGACCATCAGAGAAGGTATACATGAAAGTTAAATAAAATCTTTTATTCTAAAATTCTTAACTGATCAACAGATAACTGTTAGCATGACACAATAATCGTGGCAATGTATTGGGTGAATATCGCATATGGTAATTGAGGCAAATGACAGCAATGCTATAAGTGATGCAAAGGAGGACCTGGAAATAGTCATGCAGTACTTGAACTAACTCTGAATAAGTAGTGTTATCTGAACGTGTAAATGTATATAGCAAAGTCTAGGGCAAATAATAAAAGTTTTAAGTGTAATCAATACATTAACAAAAGAGAAAAACTGTAATCATATAAAATGCTCAATTTAAAGCAAGAAGGCAGAAAAATAAGGGAAAACCTAAAAAAGAAAAAAGATTAAGTGCAATGAAAGAAACAAATAATCCCACAAAATATCTTACCAGAACTCCTGTAAATTGTCATCATTAAAACACGAAAAGTCACAGAAACTCACAGCCCAGAGGAGGTGAAGGAGATGCCTGGAAAAAAAAAGATCACGTAAAATCTGAAAAAAAAACTTAAAAAAATAGGAAATATGAATACCTTATGGGCTTTAGTTATTAATAATTGATCTATATTGGTTTATTAAATGCAGCAAAGGTACTACAACTATGCAACTGTAAGATGTCAATAATAGGGTAAGTTGAGTGTAGGTTATATGAGAATTCTCTGTACTAACTTTTGATATTTCTAAAGCAGTTCTAAAAAACAAAGTCTATTAAATGTATATGTATATGTTTATATAAGTACGTAAGTGTATATATATATATATATATATATATATATATATATATATAGCCAAATAATCAAGAATGGTAAAGTTCTAAAATTTAGTACAACCATGAATAATGAACAATAGGTTTAATAATATATGTTTATAGAATTCCTAGACACAGAATAAAAATAAAAATAAACCAAAATTACTTTTAAAAACTTCATCTTTTCAAATAATTATGGCTACGAAAAGTTTCAAAAATCATATAGAGTTCCCATACACTTTATAACCAGTTTTCTATAATATTTACTTCTTAAAAACACACTAAATGAGCAAAACTAAGAATTTATCATTGTTACCATATGATTCACTCTACTACAAAATTTATTCTGATTTCCAAAGTTTTGTACTAAGGTTCTTTTCCTGTTCCGGGATCCAATCTTGGACTTCACTTTACATTAAATTTTCATGTCTTTAAGTCTATTCTAAATTGTGACAGTTCCTCAGTCTTGTGTTCCATGTTTATGACGTTTTTTAAGAGTGCTTATCAGTCATTTTTTAAAACATTCTTCAATTTAATTTGCTTAAATTTTCTCATGATTAGATTGAGCTCATGCTTTTCATTTGTGGCAAGAATACAAAGCAAGTGGCAAGCTTTTTCAGTGGATATAATCAAGGACTATGCAATATCTCTCAGATATATAGATAAATTAGATAGCTAGATCAGATGAAATATATCTCTATATCCGTCTTACTACTGGTGCTGTTAAATTAATCACTTGGTTATGTGGTATTTGCTGTGTTTTTCCACTCTGAAGTTAATACAATTCTTTTTGCAATTAATACATATCTCAGGCAAATACCCTATGTCTCTCAAACTTTTTCCCACTAATTTAATCATCCACCAGTGTATCCTGCTTTTGTAATCAGTGTAGATTCTTCAAGCAGAAGAAGTATGTAGGCTTAGGGAAAGTGTGGAAACAGGAACATTCAAACCTGTGACAGAGGTTTGGTATGTCTCAGAGCATTGAAAAAAGTCATCAAAGGTGACAGTTTTCATCTTAATCATACATAATTTCATAATACAAATGATAAGAGATTATAAAAGCTATTCTCTTTTATCAAATCATGGCCTTAAAACTCCTCTGCATACTAGTCAAGAAAAATTATATTTTAAGAATTCCAAGCTGAAATTTTACTTAAAAGACCAGAAGTAATTGCAGTCAAGTTCTGAACATTCAGGCTTTGTGGCCTGACAAATGATCTCAAGTAGAGCCAACTTCTCCAATTGCCAATGTACAGATTCTGCTGTTTAAAATACATGTCGGAATTCCAAAAAGCTAGATGGAAGAAGCCTATTTTTAATAATTATCCTCACATAACCATTTTAGTCTTGATGACTTACAGGTGTAGGTACATTCTGTTGGGTCCTGAAAGATTTTGTGATTCTATGCTTGGAAAAGGTGATGACCTTTAAAATATAGAGGTCAAAACATCCAAGAAGAAACTTAAAACCCAATGGTAAGCCAAGACCAACAAGAAATTTCCAAAGAGTATTTGGATGTTAATGTAAGAAACATCATGCAGTTTTCAAAAGACGGTATAGTTGCAAAAATTGAGTTAGAGAATGACTAAAATTACAGTAGAAAACTCTCATGAGCAGCCAGTATTTTGAAAAATTATATTAAATGCAACATTTAACCCTTCATTATGTGCAATCATCTTTTAGAGGTCAAATACTAAAATAAAACTTTGTATAATTGAAAGATGCATATGTATCAACATTAAATATACTTCTAAGTATCGTATATCACAAAATGTCAATACTGGAAGAAATTATGGAAGTGATGGGAGGTTAGTGAGGAACATGTTGAGTTTAAGCAACAAAATTCATATTTATGACTTATCTTGCATAATCTACATCTGCTGTCATTGCACAGCAAAATAAAATTGAACTGGAAGAAGAAGATCATATTTTTCTGTTGGCCAAATTTTGTACACATTTCAAAAACTTGGTCTCATTTTATACTCCAGTGACTGCTGCAGCATACAATTCCATGCAGACATTGACCAACTTTGCTCAGTTGTAATTAGGCAGCACACCATCCTAGGCTGAACTCTATACCCTTTGGTTCTTGACATGGAGCATCCCTGAAATCGTCTGTATGCATATATTTATACATAATATTTATAAATATAATAAGAATTGGCTGATATGACTATGGAAGCTATTGTGTCTGAATTCCACAAGGAAGAGCACAAGCTGGAAACCGATAAATGTGAAGTTGTAGTCCCCAGCATAGCTGACTGGCTGAAACAGAGGCAGAAATTTTCTTTCTGCATGTTCAAATCAGTCAGTTCTGGCTTTTAAGACCTCCAAGTGAATGGATGAGGAGACTTCCACAATGTTGAGAGCAACCTCCTTTGTTGATTGTAGATGCAATCAGTCAGTAGATGTAATCATCAGGTTATAGATGCAAATCTATCTATGAAACACCATCACAATCAATCAACCAGTGCTCACTTGACAAAGCAACTGGACACCATAACCTAACAAATTTGACACATGAAATTAAGTCATCACACACATCTTTGAGTTAAGAAAAAAATCCTATTTTGCCTTATAAAGTCAACACTAGTCCACTGTAACTTTTTTCCCCCGATATGAACAGAAGAGGTCCATTTTCTTTTAGGATGTGAGCTTCAAGTCAAATTAAGAGCCTTAATTAAGATAGCAATAGGTATATATTGCTATATATATAGATATTTGTAAAATGCCATGCATTTTCCATTTGTAAAATATAGCCACCTTGTGTAAATAAAGTAAAACCTATAGTAAACATTTGGGAAGATGGCAGAATAATGACAGGCAGAACTCATTCTTCAACCAAAAACAACTAGAGAACAGGCAGAAACTGTCCAAAGCAGTAATGTCAGGGCCCTAGAGACCAGGGAAGGACCACTGCAAAATATAAGGAAGAGCTGGATCAAAAAGCAAAGAAATTATGGCTGAGAAATAGAGGTGAGTGAACTCATATGTACTCATCCCTGAGGCTTGTGGCTGAGCATTAGCTTGGGACTTGCAAGCCAGCAAATGGGGCACACTCCAGTTCAGCAAGTTAACCCTCTCAGTCCTGCAGCTTAGAGTCATTCCATGCAGGAGTATGGGATCCAGCAGATCCATTACATTCACATAAAGAGACTCTGCTGCAGTTCCTGGTGCCCACTCACCGCCCCGCCCCCCGCACACACAAGGCAGGCTGCTTCAGATGTCTGGAACTAAGGGAGACAAGGAGGACCTCCCTTCAGAGGGAGAGGGGGATGCAGAACATTATTGATCTGATGGTTAGCTGATGAAGGATAACCTCTAGCTTATGCAGCCTTAATCTTTTCTGTGCAGGGAACCAAGGCACTTACAGGAGATCCACTGTGAAACCTAGGCACCCATCCACCACCCCTGAGGCTGACAGATGTGCATCAGCCTAGGTCTTGCCAGCTGAGAAGAAGCAGCACAGTCCAGGTCCAGAGGCATTTTGGCAATGGTAACTGTTTCAGTCTTGCAGCCTAGAGTCTTTCATGTGGAAGTCTATTAACCACCAGCTATATTGTACCCACAAGCAGACTCTTCACCTTGGTACACAGCCCGAATCTCCCACCTTCAAGACCAGTAGCTTCTGGCATACCCAGTCTTAGGAGAAGAACTTGAGAAACTAGAGAAAGAACCTCAAACTAATCTTAAAGCAAGCAGAAGGAAAGAACCAACAAAATTTAAAGTGGAAAGAGAAGAAATGGAGTACAAAAAAAAGCAATAGAGAAAATCAACAAAACCAAAAGTTGGTTCTTTGAGAAAATCAATAAAAGTGACAAATCCTTAACTAGACTGACAAAATCAAAAAGAGAGAAGATGTGAATAAGTACAATTAGCCATGAGAAGGGGTCATTACCACAGACACTGAAGAAATTAAAAAGATCATAAGAAGATATTATGAACAACTCTATGCCAACAAACTAGACACTGTAGATGAATGGGCAATTTCTTAAGAACACAAGAACAACCTATACTTGACTCAAGAAGAAACAGAAGAACTCAACAAACCAGTTACAAGAAAAGAAACGATATCAGCCATCAAAAATCCATACAAAGGAAAGTCAAGGACCAGATGGCTTGATAGAAGAATTTTACCAAAAATTCCAAGAATACTCATTCTGGCTCAAATTTTTCCAAAAAAAAATAATAAATAAACAGGGAACACTACCCAACTCATTGTATGAATCCACCATAACAAAAACCTGATAAAGATACTACAAAAAAAGAAAGGTACAGACAAATCTCTCTAATGAATTGTTATAGTTTGTAAGTTGCCAGAATGCAATATACCAGAACTGGAATGGCTTTTAAAAAGGGGATTTAGTGGTTGCAAGTTTACAGTTCTAAGGCTATGATATTGTCCAAGAATCCAGAGAAAATTCTCTTAACTCCAGAGGAAGGGCCAAGAAGCTTGGAGTTTCTCTCAGCTGGGAGGACAACACGGTGGCATCTGCTAGCTTTCTTTCCTCATTTCTTAAGGCTTCTCCAGGGGAATTTTCCTTCTGCATCTCTAAAGGTCTCTGGCTGTGTGAGCTCTGTGGGCTCTGAAGCTTTTCTAAAATGGTTGCCTCTTAAAGGGCTTCAGTAAGCAACCCCACCTTGAATGGGTGGAAGCGTATCTCCATGGAGACCATCCAATCAAAAGTTACCACCCACATTCGGGTGGGTTACGTCTCCATGGAAACAATAAACAAGATCCTACCCAGAATGCTGAATGAGGATTAAAGAGCATGGGTTTTCTGGGGTACACAAAAACTTCAAACTGGCAAAAATTCTCAACAATATACTTAAAATTGAATCCAATGGCACGGTAAAAGAATTTTACACTGCAACCAAGTGGTTTTTGTTCTAGGTATCCAATGGTGGTTCAACATAAGAAAATCAATTAATGAAATACAGCACCTAAACAAATCAGGGAAAAAACACATGGTCATATCAATTGATGCAGAAACAGCATTTGATGAAGTTCAACAACTTTCTTCAAAGAAACATTTCAAAAGGTAGAAATCAAAGTAAACTTATTTAACATGACAAAGGGCGTATATAAAAACCCCACTGCTAATATCATATTCAGTAGTGAGAATGAAAGCTTTCCTTTTAAGATCAGAAGTGAAAAAAGGATGCCCACTCTCACCATTGTTATTCCAAAATGTGCTACAAGTTCTAGCTAGAGAAATCAGATAAGAAAAATAAGTAAAAGGCATCCAAATTGGGAAGGAGGAAGTAAAATTCTCATTACTTGCAGAGAGCATGATCCTGTATTTGGAATATCCCCCTGTTCTAGTCTGCAACATGCTGGAATGCGATATACCAGAAACGGAATGACTTTTAAAAGGGGGAATTTATTAAGTTGCAAATTTATAGCCCTAGGCCATGAAATTGTCCCAACTAATGTAGGTCTATAAAAATGTCCAAATTAAGGCACCGAGAAGTGGTTATCTTCACTCAAGAAAGGCCAATGAATTTTAGGGTTTCCTTCTCAACTGGAAAGGCACATGGCTAACTTGGCAACATCTGCTTGCTTTCTCTTCAGGCTTCTTGTTTCATGAAGCTCCCTCAGGGGTGTTTTCCTTCTTGATCTCCAAAGGTCTCCTCTGGCTGTGTGGGCTTTCCACTTTGTGGTTCTCCCATGACTCTAAAATTGGGCTTTCTCCAACATGTTTCCTCTTTTAATGGATTCCAGTAAACTAATCAAGACCCATCTGGAATGAATGGAATGACATTTCCCTCTATTCAAAAATTAATATCCACAATTGGGTGTCACATTTCCATGGAGATAATCTAAAGTCCCTAACATATGGTGCTGAATAGGGATTAAAAGAAACAGTTGCTCTCACAAGATTGATTAGAATTAAAATGGCTTTTCTAGGGTACATAAATCCTTTCAAACCAGCACACCCCCCAAAAAAACTATGGCAAAGCTACTTGAGCTAATAAACAAGTTCAGGAATATGGTGGGATACAAGAGCAGCACGCAAAAATCAGTAGTGTTTCTAAACACTAGCAATGAGCTCTCTGAAGAAGTAGTTAAGAAAACTATTCAATTAAGAATAGTAACTGTGATGGCTAGGTTCATGTGTCAACTTGATAGTGATGGTGCCCCTGGTTGGTCAAGCAAGCACTGGCCTAACCATTACTCTGAGGACATTTGGTAAACTTAAATGATCAATCAGTTGATTGTGTCTATGGTTGATTACATCTATGCACCACTAAAGGAAGTGTCTTTCTCAATGAGAAGCATCTCATCCAATAAGTTGAAGGTTTTTAGGGAAGAGGTGAAAACTTCAGTAGTCAGAAGAGAACTTTCATCTTTATTTCAGCCAGCCTCTCTTGGGGTAGTCATCAAAGATTTTCACTGGAGTGGCACCTTACTCCCTGCGATTTCTACATCCCCACAGTTGTGTGAGCTCTCATACTATTTATAGATAACTCCTGTTGGTTCTGTTTCCCAAGAGATACAGCTTTGATACTGGGAATGAGTGGGTCTTTTTGTTTTATGGTCAATTGATGTTTTTTTTTAATATTGCAAAATACAGCATATATACAAAAAAGCAATAAATTCCAAGTACATAAAAAAGCAATAAATTCCAAGTACATTTTAACAAGCAGTTATAGCACAGATTTTAAAGTTTGCTATGGGTTACAGTTTCATGATTTTTCATTTTTTCTTCTAGCCTCTCCAAAATACTGGAGACCAACAGAAATATCAGTATAATGATCAGCAGACAAACTCATTTGTTAAATCCTCTCTTCTCTGTTATACTCTTCCTTATCTTTAAATAGCATATGAACATAAGAGTAATAAATTTCAAAGTAAATCACAACAATTAGTTGTAGAACAGATTTCAGAGTTTGGTATGGGTTACAATTCCACAATTTTAGGTTTTTTTTTTATAGCTGCGCGAAGATACTGGAGGCTAAAAGAAATATCAGTGTAATGATTCAGCACTCATTATCATTTGTTAAGCCTGACCTTCTCTGTATAACACCACCATCACCTTTGATCTTTTTCTCACTCTTTGGCAGTATTTGGGCTATTCCCATTCTACCTCTTTCATGTTGGAAGGGGAGTGTTGATAATATAGGATAGGGGAATGGAACTGATTGACATTCTGGGAAGGTTGGTACCTCTGCATTTCAGGACTTATCCGGTCCAGGAACCATCTGGAGGTTGTAGGTTTTGGAGAATTATCCTAGTGCATGGAACCTTTGTAGAATCTTATATAATGCCCTAAGTATTCTTTAAGATTGGCAGGATTGGTTTTGGTTGGAGTTTGGCAAATTATGATAGGCAGCAACATCGAACTGAAGCAGCATAAGAGAGGCCTCCAGTGAACTCTCTCAACCACCTGGAGTGGTTTTTCATAAACAGAGACTGAAAAATGGATTTTTGCAAAGAATTTTCTTCTCTGCTTACATTCAATGGTACTAGTAACTCTATTTTAAATAATCAAGGTGGCACTGACAGTCCATGTCATAAGCTGGCAATACAGATACACAAAATAGCACAATTTGATTCTCCTACTCATACCTTTATATGCAGCAAGGCTCTCAGTAACAGTGTTTTGACACTTTGAGAAGGTTTTGTGGCATTAAAAGGTATAATGATGTTGGCTGATTGTTCCTAGATATGGTGGATACAGTTATAAAAGAAAGGGATGAGCTGAAGCCTTCAAATTTGCAACTTCAGTGCAGCATGAAAGATGCAAAAGTTTCTATGTGTTCCCTGAAATAAAGTTTTATTTCCTCTGGTCGCAGACTTGAGATCTCTGAAAACCAGACCCAGAGTCTCATTGCGTGAGTAACATATTTAAAATGTAAATTAAATTCTCAAACTTTTAAGGTGTCTTCTGATAAAATGAGTGCATGGATTTTAAAGGAATGGAATCCTAAAAATTGAAATGGGGACATTTGGGTTAATAATGATGACAGTGGGAACATTGAAACCTTGGATTCTGATGAGTCTTTGCTAGATAAACATGTAATGGTTTGCCCTGAGCAAACAGCCACCCAATTTCCACCAACCTTGAGGAAACAGAAATTGCCTCCCTTGAGGACACAGTCCTCACTCCTCTTGTCTGGAGAGATTGATCCTGTTCAACCAAATAAAATTGAAATGGAATAGCCTGAGGTAATTGGCTTTAAAGACATTGCTAATTCTTTAGATGACCCACCTCCACCATCCCTTTTACCTTTAGAACCTATACATAAAGTCCCAAAAGGCCCCAAATACTGAAGTACAGTGTGTAAAACACGAGGAAGTATGCTATAATCCAAAAAAAAAAGAAAAACTACACAAATTTTCCAATTTACATAAATTTACATAGACAGAAATCAGGGGAATATGTTTGGGAATGGATATTCAGTAGTGGGATAATTATGGAAGGAATATAGAGTTGGATCAGGCTGAATTTATGGATATGGGCCCAATAAGCAGAGATTCTGCAGTCAGTGTTGTAACTCGAAAGTTAGAAAGGGTATCTTTTGTTTCATTGGGTGGTTGGCTGAAACATGGATAAAGAAGTGGTCAACATTACCTGTGGTCAAAATGCCAGAATTTACTTGGTATAACAAAGACAAGGGTATCCAAATGCTTAGAGAGATTGGAATGTTAGAGTGGGTTTATCATGGAAGACCTACTCACACACCCAGGAATGTCCAGAAGAAACATCTTTCACCAGGACTGTGAAGAATAAATTAGTGAGAACAGATCCATCATCCATGATGATTCTGTAATTTCCCTTGTCTGTAGGTTAGATATTACTGTGGAACTGCTGTCACTGAGCTGGAACCCTTGAATACAATGGGATGAGTTGCCAGAAGTCACATAGACACAGTTAATCACCACAGAGAAGGTGGGTATGGGCACCATAATGCACAGTAGATGCAAAGCAGTAGCCAAAATAAACTAACTCACAGGGACCTATGGCACTGGATCATGGAGTACCTAGAAATAAAATAGATGGGCAATTTACTAAATTCTGGTTTGAGTTGTACAAGCAAGAGTTCTAGGTCAAGTGAATAAAAGACTAGCTTGAATAACAAAAGCCAAGAGTCATTACCCTTTAATCAATTTCCAGACTTGGGACAGTTTAAAGATTCAGAATCCCTTGAATGAGGAGAAGGCCAGGTACTCTTGGGGAAGGACCCTGTTGTACTGCTAAAAATTTACACTGCTAATATTCCTCCCAGCCTTCCATAAGGAGACCTATGGCCTTTTACCAGGGTAATTGTGATTTTGGGAAAGGGAAATGATCAAATATTTCAGGGATTATTAGACACTGAGTCAGAAGTGGCATTAATTCCAAGAGATACAAAACCTCACTCTGGTCCACCAGTCACAGTAGGAGCTTATGGAGATCAGGTGATTGATGGAGTTTTAGCTCAAGTCTATCTCACAATGGGTCCAGTGTGTCCCCAGACTCTTTCTGTGGTTGTTTCCCCAGTTCCAGTAAGAATAATTGGAATAGACATATTCAGCAACTGGCAAAATCCACACATGGTTCCCAGACTTATGGAGCAATGGCTATTATGGTAGAAAAGGCCAAGTGGAAACTATTACAACTGCCCTTACCTAGAAAAAACGGTAAATAAGAAGCAATTCCAGATTTCTTGAAGCGTTTGAGAGAGTAGTGCAACTCTTAAAGACTTGAAGGAAGCAGGGGTGGTGATTCCCACCAAATTCATGTCCAACTCTCCCATTTGGCCTGAAAACAGACAGGTCTTGGAAGATGACAGTGGATTATCATAAACCTAACCATGCACTGACTGCAGTTACTGCTTGAGCAAATCAACATATCCCCTTACCTGGTATGCAGATATTGATCTGGAAAATGCTTTTTTTCTCAATAGCTGTTCTTAAGGATCACCAAAAGTAGTTTTCTTTCAGCTGGCAAGAAATGTCCTACATCAGGGGTATATCAACACTTGGCCTTAAGTCATAATCTTGTCTTCAGGAAACTTGATAATTTCCCCTCCCACAAGATTTCACACTGTAATATCATCATTACATTGATGACATCATGTTGATTGGACTTAGTGAGCAAGAAATAGCAACTATTCTGAAAACATTGGTAAGGCATTTGTGTGTCAGATGATGGGAGATAAATCCAACAAAATTCATGGATTTATCCACCTCAGTGAAATTTTCAGGAGTCCAGTGCTGTGGGGAATGTCAAAAGATTCCTTCCAAAATGAAAGATAAGTTGTTGCATCTGGCCTCTCTGCAACTACATAATGTAGGTAAAGAAGAGTTTCACTGGAATACAGGATATCCCCTAGGGTGTCTCTTAGATCTACCATCCCCTGTGATTAAAGTCAATGGAAAACTGCAACAACCCAATCCAGACAGGACTACTAATGGCCTAGAAACTTCAGGAATGAAGGTCTGGATCACCCCACCAGGCAAGAAACTATGGTCAGATGATCTGCATGCTGAGGGTAAAGGGAACATGGAATTGGTAGTGGAATAAAGTAGTGATAAATATGAACTAAAGCACGTGACCAATTAGAGAAATGAGGACTGTCACAGGATAAATGCTTCCTCCTTGCTTTGTTATGAGTATGTATGTATTTGTGCATGAAGCAAATATCTTTGTTTTCTTCTCCATCTTATCCTATCATATGACATAAGCTGTATTGTTTGTGTCATAGTACTTAAGTTATAGGATATCAAGTTTAAAAGTGAATGTTACCTAAGGACTTGTACCCTAATCTGCAGAGATTTAGTGCGTTTCCAATGTATGCAGTATACTTGAATTTTGTTAGACAAAAAATATTTCTGTTACTGTTTTCTGTTTAGAGATTAAATATGGTTTAAGGTGATATGTATAGCTGCCAAGTTGACAAGGGAAGGACTGTGATAGTTAAGTTCATGTGTCAACTTGGCCAGGTGATGGTTCCCAATTGTTTGGTTAAGCAAGCACTGGCCTTACCATAACTTCAAGGCATTTTGTGGCTGGTTAATAAACCAGAAGATTTACACAGTGTGTACAGGGAACCTTGTATATAACACAGTGAACCATGTGGTGGACAATATTTGTAATTAATATTACAAATATAAATAAGTTTTTCCGTGAACTAGAATAAATGTATGGCACCTGAACAAAATGTTCATAATAAAATGGTATATGGGGGAAAAGTAGCTATTGCAAACTATGGACTATAATTAACAGTAATATCTTAATATTATTCTATTATTCTTCAACAGTAACAAATGTACCATACCAATATTAGGGGTCAACAATAGGAGGGGGGATAAGGAATATGGGGTGTTTTGGGTTTTCTTTTTATGTCTACTTGTTAGTTTTCTTTTGGAGTATGAACATGTTCTAACATTGTGGTGATGACTGAACAACTAGATGATGATACTGTGAGACACTGATTTTATACTTTGGATGGCTTATATGGTGTGTGAATGTATCTCCATAAAATTTGCCAAAAATAAAAAGTATCAAGGATAACCACCTCACTTGCTATCATCATTTTTCAAGTTTTATTTTGTCAAGCTATCAATTCTAAAGCCTTTTTCTCCAAGGAATGTGAACTGCAAAGCTTCCAATCTTCCTAGACTGAAGCATTATAGGTAGAAAAATTTTATTTCCTGAAGGAATGGGAGCTGAATTTAAATATATATGTGACATTTATATACAGCATGCATTACTGTTCAGTTCTGCTTTAAAGTATAACATTTTATTAAAATAGCAAGTATACATTTTTTAAAAAGTTAAGCATAGGATCACCATATGACCCAACAATTCTTTTCCTCAGTATATACTTAACAGAATTGGAAAGAGAATTAAAGAGATACTTGCGTGAGAATATTCATAGCAGCATTATTCACAGTAGCCAAAAAAAAAAGTAGAAAAATGCGAGTGTCTATTAACAGATGAAAGGATAAACCAGATGTGATATATACATAAAATGGAATATTTTCAATCATAAAAAGGAATGAAGTTCAGATACATGCTACAACATGGGGGAACTTGAAATGTCATATTTGGTCAGACATAAAAGACAAATATTGTATTAACTTTGCTTACATGAAATGCATAGAATAAGCAAATTCATAGAGACAGATAGTAGATTACAGGTTACCAGAGGCCAGTGAATGAGGGGAATGGGGAGTTATTCCTCAATGGGTATAGAGTATCTATTTGAAGTGCAGAAAATGTTTGAGTAATGGATAGTGGTAATGGTAGCACAATATTGTGAATGTAATTAATGCCACTGAATTGTGCAATTTAAAGTGGTTAAAATGGAACATTGAGCTGTATATATGTTACTAAAATTTTTTAAAAAAGTAGTTTTTTTAATTATAAATTAAGAGGCCAGATACTCAGAGTTTAAATAGTACAAAGGGGATATTTGGTATGTTCATGTTTTTCTGGAATTATATGTTTTTGTCCTCATTTTTTCAATCTATTTTCCAGATTTTAAATTTTTATGGGAACTTTTAAGTACCTTTCTTTGATTTTTACTACTTTTCATTGATTATAAAGTATTAACAATCTATCATATCATTATAGACAGTAAAAATTTCTGTGATGCAATTGTGTCTATGTAACTGCTAGCTCAAATCATTCAGCAGGCAAAAGGAAGAAGGAAAAAAGAAAACATTTGTTGTTATAAATCTGTATCTCTTATATCTATCTATCTATCTATCTATCTATCTATCTATCTATCTATCTATCTATCTACATACACACACACTCCATTTATATGAAAACATTGAAAAAAGCACTGGAAAAAAAGGCATTCATCCACAGAGAATTTCTTTATATAAATAACTTTTCATTGGTGGTCGAAGTTAAACTTAGGGAAAAGGAACAGGATAGTACCACATGTGGATATTGCTTGGAAAAAAATACACAAAGTAACAGGTTATGTCAAACTAATTTATATTTAAAATAAAAAATCTTAAGAAAAATCTCAATGTGAACTTCAATCAAAGCACATCATTATTGGCAAAACATCCAGCATGTTGTGGTAGTCATGAACTCAGCAGGAAAGATAAATCATTTTCCCAAGTGTTTTGCTAACCTATCAAATAACTGTGTTTTGGTTTGCTAAAGCTGCTGGAATGCAGTATACCATAAAGGGATTGGCTTTTATGAAGTGGATTGATTAAATTACAAGCTACAATTTTAAGACTGCGTAAATGTCCAAATTAAGGAACCGGCATGAGGATACCTTCTCAGAGGAAAAGCAGCAAGCTTTTAACCAGGTTCTTCTGTCACGAGAGAAAGCACATAGTGATTTCTGCTGTCTTTCTCTCCTAGCTTCTGGCTTTGAATGACTTTTATAGCTTCTGGCATCCTTCTGCCATCTCTAGGGGCGTCTCCTTTCCACATATCCAAAACATCTGTGTCTGGTCTGCTCTCTGTGTCAGATCTTTTAAGGACTCCAGTGAACTAATAAGACCCACCTGGAATGGTCAGGGTTACATCTCCATAAAATCAAAAGATCCCACCCACAACTGAGTGGATCACAACTCCGTGGAAACAACCTAATCAAAAGGTACCACCAAAACAATGGGTCTTCATCTAACAAGATTAGAAGAAGATTAAAAGAACATGACTTTTCTAGAGTATATAACAGTTTAAAACCAGCACATTTCATCCTCTGGATCACAAAAAGACATGCTATTCCCATATACAAAATATTTTTATTCCATCATAATATCATGAAAGCTTTAAACCATTTCAGTAACAGTACAAATACAATACCAACTCAAAAATAGTACAAAATCTCATCAGAGTCAGTTACATGGATGTTCTTGGCCTATGGCAAAATTTTCCTCTGGCTGTGGACCTGTGAAACTCAGAACAAATTATCTGCTGCCAATATACAAAGGAGGGAGAGTCATGAGATAGTCATTTCCATAGGAAGAAATTGAAAGGAAAAGAGGGGTCACTAGACACGAACAATTCTGAAAACCTGCAGGGTATGCTCCATTAGATTTCAAAGTCTGAGAGTCATTTATAGACAATGTTTCATCCTCAGAATTTGGGAGAGTGTCAGTCTCACCATCTCCAAGGACTTATGCAGTGCCCTCTCTCTCTCTCTCTCTCCAAACACTGAAACAAGGATTGCAACATTATGGAAGATTGGGGAAACCACTTTGTTCAAAGCCCCATCCTCTCTAAACATCTGGATGGCACCCAGACTCTCTGTCATCTCTGGGCACAAGCTCAACCCCTTCAGAACAGGAGGGTGGAAGCCAGGCTGCTCCAGGAAATATGTTTCATCCTCTCTGATGCCTGAGGGGACAACACTTTTCCCAAGCAATGAAGCGAAAGGCCCACCCTCTGCTTTGGGGGCAAACTTTTCCTCTCCACATGCATGGGTAGATTTGCTCTCCTGGCCTGTGATTTTCTGGCTCCATATCTTAGCTTCCATGTTCCTGCCTTTGAAGTCATTTTTTCCTGCAATCAGTCCCTTTTCTGAACCTTCAAGTCTGTACTGGCAGTGATTTCATTCTTGCAAATCTCACAAAAAAAGTATTGACTTGGCATGCAGCATACAGAGGTCAAAACCATCAGACAATTCGACCTTCTACAAATCCTTCCTGGATAACTCCATCTCCAATCCTGGCTTTTTCTGATATGGCTGACTGTTTCCATGTTTGATTAAATTCTCATGTGGGGTACTATTCTCTGTGGTCTCATTTTATAAAAGCTCAAAATTTTCCAAACTATCAGCTTCTGTTTTCTGTGTACCCAAGAGTTCAGTTCTCAGTTTATCCCTTTCCTGTCACATTTTTAGTATAAACTGCAAGAAGCAGCCAGGCTGTATTTTACACATTTAGTTTGGAAACTTCCTCAGCTAGATATCCAAGCTCATCACTTCAAATTATACCTTCTATCCAACACCAAGACTCAAATTTTGCCAAATTCTCTGCCACTTTAAAACAAAGATTGCCTTCCTTCCAGTTTGCACCAATGCATTCATCGTTTCTCTTCGCTTGTGTTAAGGTCACGGGGTATAGATTACTCAAATGGATATTTGTCACTAATATTTTATGTGTACCAGTGGAACTATGTGTAATGAAACCATCAATTTTTATGTCTTAGAGGATGCTTTTTAAAAATTCATGTATATATTTTAGTAGAATTTCCAAAGGAATTCTCCTACTTTGCTTCTTTAATGTCAAAAGATCTGAGAAGAAAGAAATGGAGAGAGAGATGAGATAAAGAGAGAGAGAATAAAAACTTTAAAAACACAAATGAAAATGCCCAGATTGCTTATATTTAGTTATTCATTTAATATGGTGGGATGTCAAAGAGATGAGAAAGGTCAGCACTTGAAAAAGACCTTGAAATTACTCAGTCATGATGTAATGATGATGAAGAAATAATTCTCATGATGAACAAATGAATCATAAACGTACAATAAGAAGGAGAAATATCAGCAATAACAACAGTAGCGATTCAAACATTTCTCCTTCAGAAGATTTACAAAAACAATTATTTTCTTTGGGATTGATTTTTAACTTGTTCTCTTGAAAATCATTTTATGTTACTCTTTTTGTCCTCCAAAATTTTGAGGCCTAGAAACATCTCCATTGAGTAGGATTAGGAAGCTTAGAATTTTGACAGTCTCAAAATTTGGCTCTCTGAAAGGGAAAATAAATCTAGCCCCAAATATTGGAATCACCAGACAGGTCTCATTTACCTATGATACTCAATATAGCAAAATCTGTTTCCTTCCCCAAAATTTCTAGTAAATATTTTATTTTCAAGTGGTCTTTGGTCTTCAGTAACTCCATAGGCCTGAGAAGAACAAAAGCAAATCTCTGAATGTCTCAAAGATTCTCACAGGTAAAATTTACAGTGAAGAAAGAAATTCAGAAGGTACACACAGATCAAAGTCACTAGAACTAGGAAACATCAGACAACAAAATCAGTCTTGTTAAGACATTATAATTATCAGAATGAGGTTATTAAAGCAATGAATGTACTCTTTAAAAAATAAGTATGGCTTAAGAAAAAATAAAAGCATGACAGGACTATTGAAATGCAAAATGTTCAAAATTAAATGTAAAAAGATTGAACATCAGATTATATACATGTGAAAATTTAATTAGCAACTGGGAAGATAAATATGAAAATGCAGTGGCGTGTGATAAAAAGAAAACATAAAAGATAAATAACAAAGAGTAGAGATCAAGGAAAAACATTTAACATACATTAAATCAGAGTTCTAGTAGAAGTTAAAAAGAATGCAAATATGTAATATTCAAAGAGATAAAGCCTGAGGCTACAAAGCTATCGTAACTAAAACAGTTTAGCAGTGGAACAGGAATAGATGAATAGATAGAAATACAGAATTTAAAGACAGTCAATGTCCACCTGGAATCATGATAAATGAGAGAGCTACCATGACAGATCAATAGCAAAATAAAATAATGAACCATGCAAAATATATCAATATCAAATGATTTAACTATTTAAGTGTGAAAAATAAAGCTATACAACTTTTGTAATATATGTTCTACATATATAAACTATACATATACTAAATATATGACTTCTATGTGATAAAATAATATACTTGATGTAATAATATGTAATAAATTATATACATATAATTATCTATGTATATACTATATAATGCATGTAATATGTAAATTAATGTGTTTATTATATATTATAAATTTATGATTAGATATATATGATTTTAAATTATAGAAGTTCTCTTTAAGCAGAATTCATATACACAAAGAAATAAGTTCTACATTTCTAAAATTAAGAAAATCTATTCATTAACAACATTACTAAAAGGTGATGGGCAGGAAAGAAAAAAAAAGTGATGGGCAGGTCATGGTGGCTCAGCAGGCAGAGTTCTCGCCTGCCATGCCGGAGACCTGGGTTTGATTCTTGGTGCCTGTCCGTGAAAAAAAAAAAAAGAAAGAAAAAGTGATGAGACAAGTCAAAAATTGGGACATGATATTTGCTATACATATATCTGACTAAAGATTCGTACTACAAATATATATGTTTGTACATACACGTTCCCACAAATACTTAGGGCAAAAACAAACAAATCAAGAGTGAATGGGTCAAGTTTTCCACACTTACTTGAAGGGAGGAAATACAAATGGTCAAATATCACATGAAAAGATACTTTACTTATTAGGAAAATAAAACCACAATAATTTCCCACTTTAAACTTAAAATGATAAGAAAAAATAAAACAAACAAAAACCCTTGATATTTCGACATTTAGTAAGCATGTGAAAGAGGGAAGAGCTTTGAAAAATAAGCTTTGAGAAATAATCTTATTTGTAGATATTTCTCTCATTGGACATACAATCTGAGAGAAATTTTAAATTGTATATGAGGAAGTATGCTTGAGAATCTTTATGGTATAAAGTTTATAACAGTAAAAACCTGTAAGCAAGAAAAACATAAACACACACTGTGGCATATTTATGAAGGGGAATAAATTAGCTTTGGACGTATCATCAGCTTGAATGAATATCATGAGCATACTATTAAGGGGAAAATATGGGAAGAAAGCAGGTACTATTATAATATTCAAAATGTATGAATTTATAAAAGCATAAGCGTCTATATAATCATTTGCTTGATGTAACAAACTCTCATGACAAAATTGCTTTTCTCCAGAAAATTATGCAAAATTCAAGGAGGTGGTAACCTCTGGCAAAAAGGTGCTTGCATTGAAATTAAGCTGGGTAATGACATAATGTGATTTGAATAATTATTTTACTTTATAACTTCCACATATAGTAGAAAATGTTTATGTTTCAATGTTTAATGAAAATTAGAGAATAACATTAATATGAAGAAATATCTTGTGAGTATAAATAAAATAAATATAAATACATAAAACTCTTTGTAACGACTATTGGGAGAACAATTTGTTGCAAATTCTCTTGTGGATCTGTGTTATAGCAC
>PVIY010034358.1:0-27206 GCA_004026745.1 Myrmecophaga tridactyla
GGAGGTTGGGTGGCCAATTCCTCAAGGCAGGCTGGAGGTGGGGCGGCTATGTCCTCAGCACAGATCATTACAGGGTTATGTAGAGAAGACTCAGCATGGCCTAGGGTTTCAACATTGCCCCCAACATCATTATCAATCCATATGTCACCATCCCATTTTTCAGGGTCCCACTCCTTTCCAATCAATGTCCTCACTTTAATGGCAGACACCATGCAAGACTGAGATTTCAGTTTACTTTGTAAAGTTGCTACTCTAACAATAAGATTCTGAGTCTGATTTTCAGAGATCTCAAGTCTACGGCTACAGGAAATAAGATTTTCCTTCAGGATACTCATAGAAATGTCTACATCTTTCAGATGGTGCTTAAGCTTCTTGTTTGAAGCCTTAAGCCCATCCCTTTCACTGCTTAATGTAGCCAGTGTATCTAACAACAGCCAACCAACATCTCTATAACTCTTATTTCTACAAAACTCTGTAAAGGTGCCAAGAACATTATCCCCCAGAGTCTGGGTTCATACAAGCAAAGCATTAGGAGAATCGAATGATGATATTTTGACTATCTCCTTTGCCAACTCACTCCATGGATTGGGAGTGTCATTCTGATTATGGGAATCAGAGTCCTTAGTGTCTCTGAGTCCAGTCAGAGTAGAAAACCATTCATAAAAATCCATTTTTAAGATTCTGTTTCTTAAGAACCACTCCTGGTACCAAGATGTATTAGTTAGGGTTCTCTAGAGAAACTGAATCAATAGGGAACACTTGCAAATATAAAATCTATAAAAGTGTCTCACGTGACTGCAGGAACACAGAGTCCAAAATCCACATGGCAGGCTGTGAAGCCAATGACTCCGATGGATGGTCTGCATGAACTCCATAGGAGAGGCTCACCAGCCGAAGCAGGAATGGAACCCTGTCTCCTCTGAGCCTCCTTAAAAGGATTCCTGTGATTAGATTTAGGATCACTAATTGTAGAAGACACTCCCCTTTGGCTGATTACAAATGGAATCAGCTGTGGATGCAGCTGATGTGATCATGACCTAATCCTATGAAATCTCCTCATTGCAACAGGCAGGCCAGCACTTGCCCAATCAGATAAGCAGGTACCACGACTTGGCCAAGTTGATATATGTTCCTAACCATGACAGAAGCTGTATGACTGATTCAGTGATCAAAATTCTCCCTTCTGACTTTTGAAGGTATCAGTTCTCCTTTAAAGTCTTCAACTGATTGGGTGCTACTTCTTTCATTATTGAAGGCAATCTCCTAAATTGATTGTAGATGAAATAAGTTATAGAGGCAATCAAATTTATGGTGATTTGAGTCCATGGCATATGCTCATTGTAGCAATCAGACTAGTGTTTGCATAACCAAACAACTGGACACAATCACCTGGTCAATTTAACATGTGAATTTAACCATCACAGAACCCACAATACTATGTATTTCCCAAAGTGACAGAAATACATCAGTGGTTCCAAAACTGTGTGATATGGGGAGAATTATATCCTAGATAATGCAAATGATCAGTAGCTGCAAGCCTACTAATTAGTAAACTCATTAATTTCAAGAAATATAGAAAGATTTGATGAAAGAGTACAAGGAAAGAATGATTGGTTCAATTTTTTTCTCAATATATTTGCTATTTTCTTTAATGATTAATTTTGACAAAACCCTGACTAGGTTTGTTTTCTTATTTACTGATCCTCTTCAAAAGGTAAAATGATTTCTGATACTTTTGAGTTGGTGTCAAGTTCATAATCATATGCTGTACATGTGTCAGTAACATTGGACAATCAATTTGGTAAAGTAATAAAGTTGAATGTGACCCATTGTTTAGGGGCATGTCATTCTTAAAATTTTTTTACTTATTTAATTGGTAGATGTGTTATCTATTTTTCACACTTTGATGACTACATATCAACATTCAGGTCATCGCATGAGACATACTTCCCTATCTCAAACTACCAAGCAAATGCAAACTTGATTTTATGAGTGGTAAATCAATGTTCTTTTAAGCGTGTTGGCTTGGTGGGTTATTGGTTATATGAACAAGAATTTCATACACTGAAACAGAAATTTATGCCCTCACTAAACCCAAGTGGCATATCGCACAAACAAAATTTACATACACACGCACCAACTAAGCAGCCACCGTTTTGTTTTCTGTCACTAAAGATATTAGTGCATTTTCTAAAGTTTTATATGAATGGGATCATACAATATGGAGTATTTCTTTTCTACTTTCATTCAACATACATATTTTGTCTATCACCCATGTTGTTGTTATGTGCTTCAATTGTGCATTTTTAAAATTTTTGACTAGTATTCCATTGCAGAGGTTTATAAAAAATGTTAATCTATTATTTCCAGTATTTGATTATTAAAACAAACCATCAATTAACATTCTGATAAACAGCTTTGCCTGGAAAAATGTTTTCTTTTCTCTTGGGTAAATACTTAGGAGTGGAATGGTTTTATCACATAATAGGTATATGTTCATATTTTCAAGAAACTGCTGAGATTTTTCAAAGCACTTTTAATAGTTTCCATTCCTGCCAGCAGTTTATGAGAGCTACAGTTTCTGTATGTAGTTCTTAGTGCTTGGTATAGTGATAACTTTTACTATTAGCTATTCTATCTTATTGTTGTTTTATCTGAAGCTCTTGTGTGTGTTTATTTCTATTTTTAGTATTGTCTAATATCTTTGCCTTATCTTATTCTGTTAATGATACCTTTTGAATGGCAGAGTTATTAAATTTGATGGTGTTCAGTAATTAATTTTTATGTATTGTACCTTTTATCTCATATGTAAGAAATTAATGTCTTACCATGTTCACAAAGGTTTTCTACTATGTTTTAATTTATAAATTTTAGAATTTTAATTTTACCATTTAGTTTCACAGAGTCAATTTTGGTATATGGCATGAAACATGAATTAAAGTCCATTTACTTAAGTATTGATTTTTGTGTGTGGTACCATTTTTTGGACACCCTCTTATCTTTGAACTGTCTTTGAAACTCTGACAAAAGTAAGTGGCATATGGGTGTGTCGGTATGAGTATATTCCTGGATTTGGGATTTTGCTCTAAGGAATTTGTATATAGTTTTCCCAGTACCACCATGTTTTCATTTCCAAAGCTTTATAACTATTCTTAAATTAAGGTAATTTTAACCCTGCAAACGTTTTCCTTTTCCTCAGAGCTGTTTTGGTTCATCTATGTTCTAGGTTCTTTGCATTTCCTTATGAATTTCATAAGAATTATAACTTTATAATTTTTTCCCAAAAGAGCCTACTAATATTGTGATTTTGCTAAATCTGTAGATTAATTTAAGAGAATTGACATTTTGTAAAATTCAAGTTTTATGACCCCTAAACAAAATATATTTATTCAGGTTTTCTTTATTTCTCTCATCAGTTTTCAGTGCCCAGCTTGAATATTTAAAAAATTTATTTGTAAGCATTTCATTCTTTTTTCTTTTTAGTTGGAAGATGGAGTTTAATTGCTTTACAAATGCTGAGGATTTTCTTCTTTGATATTAGACCAAAATTCAACAAGTGATAGTTTATAAAGCTTAGTTGCCATGTGAATCTGGAATCTTATCAATGAACTTTTTCTGTACTTTTACATCAAAATCATTTGGTCATCTTCCACTGTGAATAGCTCTTTTACTCACAGTTAATTATGAAAATATTTTCCCTTGAATTATCCCAAATTTCCATATAGTGACATATCATAAAAATTTTTTAAAGTCACATTAATTTCACCACCAATCTCATCAGAGAAGTTATGTATTCAGAAAGTGTCAAGCTCACTGTGACAAATACAAGTTTTCCAGAATTCTAATTCTTGAAAATTTAAATTTTACCACTGGCAAGAGCAGCAGGCACAGTTCATTCATTTTCAAGAAATGCTGGGTAACTACTCAAGTCTGAATAAGCATCAATTGTCTGTCAATCATTCTTTCATGAAAATTAATGTTCCATGGAACTGGCTCAGCCCAATTACACAAATGCTATTCCTTAAGACAATTGTCATATTCCAGTATGCAGCAATAATGCTTAGAGGATAAGCTTGCATTTCATCACTCAGAATATCAAAGGGATACTTATTAGATAGATGATATTTAACAAAATTACAGGAGAATTAATAAAATGTTTAGTCCTTCATCCAAAACAGTTTTGAAGAAGTTGACTCTTGTGTTTTTAAATGCTAGTGTATAGCAGAGAAGAAGACTGCAGCTACACCTGCTTGGGTTCAGTGCCACTGCCTTGATCCATGCTTTGGTGCCATCCATCGTCTCTGCCACTGCCCTGGCACCAATGGTGCAAACATTAACAAAGTGCTCTAGGATAAACTGTGAGATTCAAAAAGCTTTTCAGCCCTTTGAATTTTTATCATTATTTGCATGTATTGTCAAAGCATTCCCATAAAAGAAAATATCCTTCAAAGACTAGCTGGTGCTGATGCAGCAAGTCCAGCCAAGACTGTAGATCTGCCCATTTATAAGGCAAAAGTAACATTCCATAAGCAAGATATTATCTCAGTCTTCAAGCATGCAGCTAAACC
This sequence comes from Myrmecophaga tridactyla, assembly GCA_004026745.1. NCBI lineage: Eukaryota > Metazoa > Chordata > Mammalia > Pilosa > Myrmecophagidae > Myrmecophaga > Myrmecophaga tridactyla. The sequence goes on from PVIY010034358.1 coordinate 4,569, forward strand.
TTTAATTCAACAAGTCACAGTGACACTGGAAGTGCCTCTGACTGAGTTTTTACTGACTATTCCTCCAGTGGGCATTGAGCAATGTCAGTTGTTCAGGACTTTATTGGTCTCTCAGCTCCCGTGTGGGCTTCTCCAACAAAAACAGGGATAACTTACCCCATAGGAAACTTCAGTGGCTTTTTCTTTAAATACAAAACAATGATTTTAAATTATGAAATATAATATACTTAGAAAAAAGCAAAAAAATTCAAAGTACATTGTAACAAGTAGTTACAGAACAGATTTTAGAGTTGGATATGGGTTACAGTTCCACAATATCAGATTTTTCCTTCTAGCTGCTCCAAGACATTCAGTTACTTTTTTATTTCTAATTTGAAAACCTGGAACAATTTTTGGCTTTTAAAGAGGTCATAATGTGTACACTTAAAATGTTCAACTATTTTCTTCTTTAAACTCTGGATAACTGGTCTCAACATAACACTACAACTTCACAGTAGTATACAGAATGCTGTGCTGTGTTAAGACATGTCAGGCATTATCAACATCTATAAAGCTGAGAGGAAGATAGCTTTCATTGTTTTCATTTTTTTCCATTTCTCACAAGTTTTGGTATCTTTAACCATGAAAGTTTCAGTTGTGGGTTAAGAAAGGAAGCCTTCTAATTCCCTTTTCAAAGCCAACAATCCATCTTCTTGTTGTGTTTCATTGAAGGCACCAAGAAAATGCTGAGATTTAAAAGTAATGGTTCACTGGACAATAATGAGGTTACAGAGATTACAACTAAAGAGGGCTGCTCCCTGTTCCTCTCCTTTGTGGATGTAGGAAAGTGGGTAGGGGGTTCTGAATGCTGGACATGGTTCCAGTATCTCGAACTGAGAAACCTGGAGAAAGGGGAAGGGTGCGGAGTCCAGCTGGGCAGCGTTTCTCAACAGCAAGGGCACTTACTGATGGTCCACTGCCGGGGTTGCAGGGAGGCCAGGCAGCCGCTCCTGGCAGCCCGGGAATTTGCAGCTCCTGACCTCAGGCCCCTGACCCGGGCTTGTCTGAGCCTCTCTGCCTACTCTCTTCTGCCACAGCCAGCCGTCTGCCTCTGTCCTTCCCTGCGCTCAGGGGCACTGCAGAGAGCCGCTGCCGGACCTAGTGTCCCAGCGTGTCCACCACCACCGCCTTCTTATTTTTGATAGTATCAAAAATGGTATGAATTTAAAATTCGGTTTCCAATTTTTATGCCATTACATAGAAATGTTGTATTTTTGCCTTTTGTCCTTAAATCTTACCATTCTTTATTTTAATTCTAGTAACTTTGCATTGAGTTTATTGAATTTTCTTTATAAGCATACATCTAAAATGAGAAAAAGACAATTCTTTTAAAAGTGAGAGTTTTTTAAAATTTTTTCTGTCTTCATGGACCACACCACTCAGTACAGTGTTAAAATGGTATGAGAAGACTACTTGTCTTGTTACTGATCTTATGGGGAAGTACTTAGTCTCTTATCAACTAGTATTCTGCTATCTGTAGGATTTTTGTTAATAGCCTTTAATATATTTAGGAAATTCTCTTCTATCACGAGATTGGTGAATTTTTACATCCTGGGCGGATGCTTGTTTTCATCAATTGTATTTTCCGCATATATTGAGATGATTGTATGGTTTATTTTTCAGTTAATGTGGTTAATTACTTCAATTTATATTCTATTTTTAAAAATTATTCTCTATTGCTTGACTGAACCCCACCCTATTACAATGCATTATCCTTCTCAGATATTATTGCATGTCATTTGATATATTTTAATTTCAGAATTGTTACATTGATATCTATTATTCTGTAGATTTGTTTCCTTGTGATATTTTTATCTGGATTTGAAATCAGGGAAATACTGGCCTTAAAGAATCATGCCCCTTCCAAAATTTTCAAGATAACTTTGTTTATAATTGTCAGTACTTATTCCTTAAATGCTTGGTAGAATTCTCTGTTAAGTCATCAGCACAGTGAGTTTTCTTTGGGGGAAGGTTTTAAACCAAAACTCAAACTCTTTATTAGAATGTTTGTGCTATTCAGATTGTCTATTTCTTCCTTATTATGCTTTGTTCATTTGTGTCTTTTAAGGCTTTTGCCCATTCAATATATGCATAAACTAATTTTATTATTTCCATTTTGGCCTGAGAATATACTTTATAAGACTTGGATATTTATCAATTTTTTGAGACTTTTTAACTCCCAGGATATGATCTACATAGGTGAATTTTCCACACACACTTGAAAAGAATGTGTATTCTGCTGTTATTGGACCACAGAGTGTTCCATAACCATCAATTAGTCAATTTCTTTGATAAAGCTGCTCAATTTTATCATATCTTTACTAAATTTTCTCTATTAATTGTACCATGCTTTAAGAGAAGTAAATTAAATCTTAGAATATAATTGTGGACCATCCTTTCCTTGCATGTTCATCAGTATTTTGTTCAGGCACATTAAAGCTCTTTTATAATAGTCATTATCATTTAGGATAATAATATCCTTTTGAATTTTGACTCTATTATCTTGAAATTATCTTCCTTAACTCTGTTATAATTTTCTCTGGAGACTACTTTTCTCACATTGACATAACCACTACAGTTTATTTTGACAGGTGATACTACAGTATATATTTTCCATCCTTCTACTTTTGACCTATTTGCAGCTTTATATTTAAAGTGACTTAGTCGCAGATAGTATACAGTTTCATTGTCTTGCATCTGATCTAGCAATAGTTGTCTTTTAGTTAAGGTTTTTAGATACTAATATTTACTATGATCATTGAAATCTTTAGTTTGAAGTATACTCTCTTGCTATTTTTTTCTATTTGTCTCAGTTGTCTTCTTCCCTTGTAGTCCTTTCTCTTTGCTTTTGGAATTTTTTTTATATAATTTAGTTTAACCTCTTTCTTGACCTATTAGTTTTGACTCTCTTTAATGGTTTTTTAGAGTTGCTTTATACATTATTTATAGTATGCCTCTTTAATCACTACAGTTTACCTTCAAGTGACAAAATGCCACATCATATAAACCAGATGATCCAAAATGTATTTGTCCATTTTTTGTCTCCTACTAGTTAGGCTGTTGGGCTCATATGTTTTACATACACATATGTTATCAATCCCGAAATGCATTTTTGTCATTTTTGGGAATTTATTTTTAGGGAATTTTAAACATTATTTTTAAAACATATATTAACTGGTGTAGTTACTATGTACATCTTATAAATTTTTTCTTCTACTTGAAAAATTCCTTTAACTTTTGTTTTAATGTAGTTAGATAGTCATGGATTATTTCAGAAGTTTTATGACTTCTTTTGTACCTTAAAGATGTTCCTGTATGATATTCTTGCTTGCATTTTATTGCAATCAGCTTACTTTTTTGGCTGCTTTAAAATTTTTCATTTATCCATTATGTTTGAGCAATTAGATTTTGATGTTCCTATATGTAGCCTATTTCATCTCTTTTTAATTCTTTTAAAAATTTTACCTCTCTTCTGCTTGGTTTTCATTGAGCTTTATGGTTACATAGCCATTTAGTTTTCATCAAAGTTGGGATAAATTGGTTACATTTCTTGAAATATTTCTTTCTACCACCCTACTCTTCTTCAGAAACCCCATATATGTGTATATTAGGCTCCTTGAAGTAGTGGGAACACAGTTCACAGAGTCTTGGTACTTTTAATTATTTTTATGTTTTATTTTTCATTAGTATATAAGCAAAATCACTGTTATTTTTTCCAACAATGATTATATTTCCATTGATTTTAACTAGTGTACATTTCATTTAAAACAATCTTCAAGTCTTCAACTTTGATATGGATGTTTTTTAGAAAAATATATTCTATATCTTATTTAATTGTTTGAACACATAGAATATAACTATAACAACAGTTTTAATGTCCTTGTGGGTTCATTCTAAGATCTGCATCAATTCTGGTTTGATATAAGTTGATTAATCATCCTTCTTTTATGGTTGTTTTTTTTTTCTGCTTATTTGCATGGCTAATAATTCATTAACTGGATTCCAGACATTGTTAATTTTATCTTTTTGGGTGCTGGATATTTTGTCATTCCTACAAATATTCTTAACATTTGTTATGGAATGTAGTAGCATTAGTTGAAAACAATTGAATCATTTATAATGTGTTACAGAAATATGAAACAGTGTTCAGTCCAGAACTAATATTCTCCACTATAGAGACAAGACTTTCCTAACATCTTATTATCTCATAGGTTTGAGTTTATCCCTTTGAGCTCAACTTATTTTGTTCCATGCTTCAGAGATCAAAATTCTCCAAAGTTGATACTTGGCATCTTGAAAAATATTATTTCCACAAATTTTGTCTGCTTATCTAATTTTTATTGTGATTATAAGCCATATAAGACATGACTGAAATATCACCCATATTATGTAGTTCTTAGCACATCTGTGTATAAAAGCTCATCTGTCTTAACATTTCTTTCCCAGGAGCTTTCACTTTTCTCTACATCCCAGAAATGTAGAAGACCAGAGGTACCAAAGATCAGTATCTTCTGTGATTAAGAATCTACCAATGACTGACAGAATTGGTGTATAAATAACCCAACCACCCTCCTCCCCTGATAGTATAGCTCTGAGGTGCATGTTTTATTATCCCCTAGACATAGCAACACTCCTATACAAATGGCATGGCACTAATAAAGAAGGCATTGGAAACTGAGACTCAAACCAGCCTAGATTTAATAGGCAAGGAGCCTACCATTAAGAGAGCAACATGTAAATATAGGTTTTGGAATCATGTATCACTGGTCATCTTTGGAGACATCTTACTTCATCCAGAGACTATGGAAAGACTTCAAATTAAGTTTGAACCTCAGAAGATGGCTTTCCCCTTCTCATCATCAACTTCTAACTTTTCTCACTTTTTCTAGATCAATAAATAAGATCAAATGTCAGCAAATAAAATTATTGTATTGCTGTAGGATTAAAGGAATTATTCTCCAGAATATCTTTTTAATTTGGATAATATCATGAAATGGAAGAACATTTCTGGAACTAAATATAGATGGTGTTGGACAAAAAGGAACAGAAGAAAAGTTTGTATAAGGGAGATTTTATTATTATATGGGAAAATAGAAATTTCTCATGCTTCTGGATTTAACAACTCAATGGAGATTCATAGAACCAAATTAACCTGTTAAAATCAATGATGTTTCTAGAATGGGCAGGAAAGATTGAGTGAGTCAAGAGTTCCTGACTATGTATGATAATAGACAATAGACAGAAAATGCAAAGCAGCATTATAGAAGAATAATGCAAAAACAGACTCTGTTGATACAGTGTCCAGGTCTGAGTTTGTCCTTAAGCCATGTCTAATTGATTGAAAAGTATGCCATGTTTCCTTGAAGAAGGACCTTGAAAGCAAGTTTATTTAGGCAGTACCAATTATTCCAATACTTCCACCAAATCTCTTCAGCCATTTACCATAGTAACTATGTGGTAGGAGGCAGGGGAAGAATACTCATAACTTTCCCAGGCTTGGTATATAGTATTTCACTGCACATAGATAACTGAAGAGAGTCTCTGTTAGAATGAAGACAAATAGAGACCAGCTGATAAATAGGACTCCATTCCAATTCCATCTTCCAGTATTTCATGGTATGTATGGATCTACTCTTTGACTATTCCTCCATTCCTAGAAGAATATTGCACAGGCTATTATATAGAAGACATACTAAAAAATGACAGGCATGCTGTACACATATATGCCAGAGATTTCAATCAAAGATTTAAGGTCCTACCAAGAAGTGACATTTATAGGAGTCCAAGCATCTGAGTAGAGGAGAGACAACCTTTCAAGGAAATTTTGTGAAACTTATTCCAGTAGACCAGCAGATGAAGAAAATGTTTTTATAAAACAAAAAAAAAGGGTATTGTTCAAACCTATTGCTGTTAGTTGTTTTTTCAGCTCACTTCCCCATTGTTCTTCAGACAGGAATCTAGACCACCCTCATATCTGTTGTACACATAGCATCTACAAATTAATATTGTAAGCAAGGACTAAAATTACATATTAAAATAACAAAATAATGGCTTAAGTTCTGAATTCCAGTAAACTTCTGCTTTTAATAGCTATATGACCATGTACATAATGCATAACTTCCTTCACATAATTATACATGTATATATACATACATATATATAGAGAGAGAGAAAGAGAGACTTTGAATAAAATATTTCCAATGTTCCTTCCAGCCAAAACATTCTGTATTCTGACTGACAAATTGTTAAAGTCATTTTAAAGCTTGAAGCAGTATAGTGATAATTTTACCTTGGCATACTTTGAGTGCATCAGCAAATTAGAAATATCTGTACATTGAAATGTGTAAACTTTAAAATAATTTTCACTCAGTTCTAAGCTCATAGGCTGGACTACTATCTTCTTTATTTTTTCTATGGTAAACACATTCATAAGTGATTTGTGTGAACATAATCAAAATCCATTTTTGAACATTTAGAAAATCCCTCGGAGTATCATTCAATCAAGCAATTATTAAACTATATGCACACAATTGCAAACAATATTTAAGAGATTTAAATGATTAGTAATTATTAAAATGTGAGTTATTTCAATTATATTTACAAAGCAGAAATATGATTTTATTTTAACTTTTTCTTTTTTTATGTTTATATAAATATATACATGAATACAATATCCACTAATGTGTTTGTTAAAGGATTAATTAGTATTCATCTATTCATTCATTTGTTTGACTGATTTTTTCCAATATCTATTTGTTGATAGATTCTTTAACAAATGTAAATTTAGTATAAATAATAAAACATACAAGGATTACTGACACAGTGTTACCTATTTCACATTCAATTAAGTGAAAAATACTTATCAGCATTAGAGGTTAATATTTGGATGAATCATCATTAAAGTCTCCATGGATTTTGTGCTTCTGGGAAATCAAAATAACCAGTCAATTGCAATAGGGTGATACATGTTTAAAAAAGGATACTCCATAAATTTATAGCCAGGTACCAGAGGAGATAGTTTGGAAAGAGTCTGGGAGTAATTGGCAAACCAAACACAGATCATTGCAGTATTGAAGCATACGTTGGTTTCTATAAGCAGAGATTGGTACATTTTTTGAATATTAACAGTCCCCTAAGGTCAGAGATGTAGTATATGGTGGAAACATCTTTAAGATTTGTGTATTTTAACAATCTTCAATCCAACAATATTGTACTGAAATTACATATTATTTACAAGAGTCATCTGGATAATTTGAAATATAATTAATAGTAACAAGTATGAATTTGCCTTTATGTTCAGCTTAGTAAATCCTTGTACCAATTTTATCACTTGCATTTAATTAAGATAATGAAAATCTAATAACAACTGTTCATTCAAATGCTGAGAATGTAATGTACCATAAATTGTGAAGAAATTCCCAGTTCATGTTATTTAGTGTTAATAAAATTACTTGTATAAACATTACATCAAAAATCCCATACCTATTATCATTTCCAGCAATCCCAGAAAGAAAATGTGTATATACTAATCATTGTTCCTGTTATCTATCCCCCTTCACATGATTAGCTGAGGGCTGTAAGTTCTGATGAATTCCATCATAAAAGGAAGATATTCCCCTAGCTTTTGTTTCATAGGCACATGAATGTCACAAGTTGTAAATGACATGAAGCCTTGCAAGATCAGCCTACAAATTCAATTTATAATTAAGTGACTAATAGGATAAATAATTTCATATACAATATTTCAAATATGAATTCAAATATGTTTTATAATTCATTCTGAAGATAACTTATATGTATCAGAATAAAAATAATAATATTATAAAGGGAAAAAAGCATGAGAAAAATTTTGAAATATAGGGTAAGACTATAGCTTAACCATGAAGTGGTGGTTTTGTTTGAGCTCAAATCACTAGGTAGTACAAGAATTTGGCCTAAATAACATTGTAGACAAAGGAAAATTGAGACTCATGCTTGAATTTGTGTGTGTGTATACATGTACAAAGCTATACACGCATTTTGAGATGTGTGAGAATCTCTGCAAATATTTTAAGTCTCTGTTAAATGAACATTAGATAGGGATTAGAAAGTACTGATTTAGAATACTTGTTCTCCTAAATTTCTTTCTTCTTGAATAGTAAAGTTTAAGTAGTTACACAATAAAAATGATTTTGTTGCTAGATAGGAAGAGTAATATATATATACATATATAGAATTCATTTAAAAGAACTTAAATTTGCTAACATAGTTACATACTTACTGATGGCATCTCTCAGGGATTCTCTGATGTTCTCTTTATGGACACTGTAAATAAAAACATTCAGACTTGGAGTTATAATAGCATTCTGTTGCAAATTTATTGACATCCATTATATTGCCCTTTTTGGAGAATGTAGATGAAAATTGAGCTCCTGTAATAAAGTGTTATGACTGTCAGATGGGAAACAAGTGTGAAAGGCCCTCTGCCACCCCTAAACAGAGAAAATCCTGATGAGAGTAATGAAAATGTAGATGTAAGAAATTCCAGGAAACAGCAAGGAACCCAAGAACAAAACAACAGAAGAGATGAAGTCCGCCAGTCCTGCCATAGAGATATCTGTATAGACAAGCTTTAGCACTGGGACATCATCACAGAACTAATTGATTACATTTGGCCCACCAAAAGGATAGAGTTGCTGTTAAGATGGATGATGGTAAAATTGACAGAAATGCCCCACTTAGGATTCCAGCAGCAACATTATGCATGTCAGTTTGTTCATGATAATAGCATATTTCAGTGTGTTGCCAACAGCAAAGTATCTGTCAAGGGACATGACAGCAAGGATGAAGAAGTCTGTGGGTCCCAGGAGGAAGTAGAAGAAAGACTGTGTAACACAACTCTCAAGGGATATTGACTTGGTGAGTGGGAATGGTTGAGTGGCATCTTAAGTACCGCTGTGGAGATGATGGTGACTTAAAGAAAGGAAAGATGAGCTACAAAAAATACATACATGAATGTGGATGGCAGTCACAATACATGATAATGATAATCATTGTGTTGTCAATCAGAGACATCATGTACATGAGCAGGCACACAGAGAAGGTTTGAAATTCTACTTTTTCATTCTGAAATCCTAGAAGGATGAACTCAGTAACTCTCTTCTTGTTTCTTTGACTATACTGTTACCAGTCAGCCTGACCAAATGGAAACAGAAGTTTATGATGGTTTTTGTTTCTTAACCCTGGAAATACCCTACCCATGACAACTGATTAACTTTTGTTTGCATGGAAACATGATCATTTCTCCAGTGTATGAACAAATTCTGTGACAAAATGTACAAGCTCAAGGGTTAGATTCATTCATATTAGCAGAATAACTTTGTCATAGTCAAGCTGTGATAACTAAATTTGGATAAAATTGTGAACTTCCCCTAAATCTAAGGGATCTATCATTCCAAGTCATTCTCAAGTGATGTAAAATACACTCATATGGGCGGCTGCCGTGGCTCAGCAGGCAGAGCTCCGACCTGCCGTGCTGGAGGTCTGGAGTTCGATCCCTGGTGCCTCCTGCCCATATGCAAATTAAAAAATAAATAAATAAATAAATACACTCATATGGGGTGCCCTTTTGATAGACATGGTGCAGTAACTTTTATCCATTAAGATATAAAGGTACTTATTTAGTATGAAAGATGCAATAAATATAATTATATACTAATACATATAATGAGGTATTTTAAGGTATTTTTTTATTAAGAAATCAACTTTTAATGAAATAACTGAACATGTTCATGTAAGATGCATTTTTCTTAAAGCTCATAACCTTTGACCCACTGACTCCAACCTCCACATTGTCAAATTAACAGCTAAACAGTGTGAAATCAGCCTATCTTATCTCCCGAAGAATCAATCTTTAGTGAGAATACTATTTTCATATTTATTTCAAGTGTAAGGGAAAGGATAGAATATCTTTGTTTTAACCTTTGGTAATATTTTTCTTTGAATTCAGAAAGTGCAAATACTCATAAGGGGGTAAAAGAATAATTTTGGAATTTTGACTATTTCTGGGAGCAGCAACAGCTATCAAATGTAAGTCATTTCATACAAAAATGCAAGGGCCAGAAATATAGATAAACAGGAAAATTTTTGCAAAAATGGAGATTTTTACTTATTTAGCTGATGTTTTAGAATATGTACATTGCTCTCTGAAACTATTTGATGGCAAGAATACAGGTTTAGGGCAGGATGTAATATCAAATCCAGAACTACAAGACAAAAAAAGTGTGATGTTGGCAGGTTTTAAGAAAGCTAAATTTAGTTGACTATGTATTTTAATTGCTACTTTTTTTATGGTTAAGCTTCTTCCTTTATTAGGTAGTGAGTAAAAGACAACTGATGTTCACAACTCCAATTTAAGAGAGATCATTTAAACAAAAATGTTTCCATAGCAAAGTGAGGCAGAAGGGATCCAGGGATATCTGAGTTTTCTTATTATGGCTGATGGAGAAATTATGGCTGATTTGTTTGTTCCCAGCATATCATTAAGATTAGTAGTGCCAGGGCGGCTGCCATGGCTCAGCAGGCAGAGCTCCGACCTGCCATGCTGGAGGCCTGGAGTTCGATCCCTGGTGCCTCCTGCCCATATGCAAATTAAAAAAAAAAAGATTAGTAATGCCTTGTGATCCAGGACTCTGTGTATCCAACAAGCCCTGACTTATGATGGACTGGTTCATTCACTTTGGTGAAAATGGGTACAGACAGCTAAAAGCACATTGTATTGAGCTATTTCATCAATTAACATTTAAGTTCTCCAACAAAAAGAGAGGAGGTTTCATAAGGTGTAAAGCTTCTTCGATAGGGATTCAGGCTGACTATAGCAAAAGATCAGAATGCTTGACAGAACAAAAAAAAAAAAAAGAAACCAAGTTTTCAAAAGCTTAGAAGCTGGTCACATGGGATACAGTGCCCCAAACAGCAAACTAACTCCCCTGACTCCAGCAGCAGGGTCTGTGTGCTAAAAAATGAAACAATTGCTAAGACCAGAAAGTAAAAACATTGGCACATGTGAAATCACCAGGTACTTTCCAAAACCAAATATTAACCAAATATTAATGCTATTATAATGTTTAACCAGAGAGGCATGGTTTGACATTTGTTTTAAAACCAAAAGACCTATGGAATATATTTTCTTTTTCTTTTTAGTTGTTTGTATGACAAAAATATATATAAAGTCAATTGCTTTAAAGACATGTTTATACAACAAATGTCTCTAACTGGATGGTGGAGAATTTCAAAGGCCATGTTTAATGTTGAGCACCAAGCACACTGTGGGTGTTTCTTAAATATAAATGACAAATGCTAAACTCCTATCTTTCAAAAGCATTGTTTCTTCTTAAAACTTTCTACCACTCAAAAGGTCACTACAATTTAATAAGAGCCATTTCAGGAGGGCCATATCCAGACCTTCCCTATATTTTTAAATAGACTTTATAAAAACTTTTCAAAAATATTTTTTCTCTAAACCTAAATCACATAGAGTTGAATTGTACATGTTTTGTCATTGCTGTAACTATAAGCATCCTTGTTCTTAATGCAATAGACTGGCTGCATCGAACCCTCTCATACTGGTAGTTTTATTTTAGCTTTCTATGCGGAAAAGCAGGTAGCCTTTATCACAAATTAAAGGCACAGCTATCTTTATGCCATTTGTTACCAATTTAATGATAACATGCAACATGTGGTGGTTATATAACAATTTTATATAGATTTTCTTTTTATAAGTTATTCTCTTAATCTTTCTAACATATATACAATATACATATATTTATATATACCCCTGATAAATCTTGTTTTAAAGGTAAAACATCAACTCTTTTCAGCCTTATGGTGAATGTTGAAGGCCATCAGTATCTATAACTCCACTAGAAAAACGATGGTTGAGTGGACTCTATTTGTGTTTTTTTAACATGATATCCTTGGTTTACAATTAACGTACATTCATTTTTCTTGTTACTAACATTTAAATATATATTGTTTATATCATATCAGTAAGAAATCTAAAAAAACAACAAAACTCCACAATAGCTTAATTTTACTGTCATACTCAAAGCAGAAATATTTGCCTAAGAGACAACCCCACTGATATGATATAAATGGGATATTGCAGAGGTGAAATATTCTCTGTTTTTTATTGTATATGTACTAACATGGAAGATATTTACTTTATATTATCCTAGATTATGATCACACCTCATTCATGAAACAGAAGAGTTGTAGAGACTTCTTTTCTAAACACTCATGATTCATGTATGGGTTTAGGTTTTCTCAGACATAGATTCATTAGAAACACTTCCCTGGTTCTAACTATACTTCTTTAGGGTGGAAAAATTAGGATGTTAAAAAAAATCCTCCTTATGAACCCCTCTCACATGTCTAAGTGTAGCCCTGTTCTATTATTCTGAACTTAAAGTTGTCTCCAGGCTATATGGGGTGGGGAGTGGGGGGTGTCCAGGAAGACCTCTGCAACACCATTCAGTGTTTATATTTTGACTGCTCACTGGCATGAAATAGTTGTTCATTCTACCTTTTGCAATTCTTTAAAACCTAGTGGCATAGATTGAGACACAGCATGATTGTTTTACAAGACACCTACTGTATCTATTTTTGTTGGGATTAATACCCAGTAATTGCTGTCATAGCAAGAAGACCAGCACAGGTACTGCTATTCACAGTGTTGCTTTTGTTTTTCGTTCTTTTGGTTTTTTTTGTTTTTTGTTTTTTGGTTTTTTTTTTTTTTTTTACTTTTTTTGCATTATTTTAATCTACAGAGTAAATCATTACATATACATGGGAACCAGTTAATGCCCTTAGACAAGGTATAGTTGTTTCATAAATCAGGAAAGACAATGCAGGGGGAAATGTGGCCAAAAGCACGGTCACCATGGCTTCAGAAGTTCTAGATACCACTACAAGTCAATGTGGGAGCTCACTTCTAAAACAGCCAATGTTCAAGAGGAATGCTTTAATTGGCAGAAAATATCCCCCTCTCCTCCCTTCCCAACCCTCCCCTCTTTTTTTTTAATAATCTTTTCAATTCACTATCAAAAGTCCTGGCTCTTCAGATATACTTTAAACTATAAATAAACACTGCATAGTTCTCTTTTGTTGATTTTGTTTCTGTGTTTTTTTGTTTTTTTGTTTTTTGAAAAAATTATTGCAGTACAATTACTCCTAGTTGGAATTCAGTAAGGAGCAAACAGCACAGGTGTGTGGGCGGTCCGAATCAGTCCGGGAGCTGGCCGCAGGAGTGCTGGAAGAAGTGCAGAAGTCTGGAATAGTGTGGCTGCTGGAGCAGTTCGAAGACTGAAGGGGGAATTCGCAGCCACAGCAGCGGGTTGGGTAGAATTCATGGAGCCAATGGCTTAGACGGTTCTTTTGAAAATACAAGTTTTACTCCCAGTGGATGTGCTCCTTTCTGCAGTTTGTTGTAAGGACTGTATTTAGGTTTCGGGGGCTTCCTAGCAGCTCTTAGTGCCTTCTACTGCAAATGTGCTGCTTAAGCTGTGTTTCTGAGTTGACATGTGCATCACAGATTTCACAGTGAAAAGTTTTGTTTTGTAGGCCTGTGTTTCCCTTATTAACAGGTCCTTTGCCTTTCACTCCTGCCCTAGGAAATGCTTTGATACTCCCACTTCCCTTCCGGGCTTCTAGCATGGTTTTGTGCTTAGTACCACTGTTGTGTGCTTCCAGCTGTGAGTCTGAGTTGACAACAACCTTGCATAGGGAACAGTAAAGAAGCCATTTTGCTTTTTCTTCCTCAGTCTCTGTGGAAGGACATGAGCTATTGCCAGTGGCTGTCATGGGGCTTTTTTTCACTTTAGGGGTGATCTCAGTTGTCATAACGCTGTTTTTGCGGATTTCCACGCTTGTCGTCGTCATAGCTGGTGTTCCTGCGGTGTTGTATCGGAATTAAATCTCAACTGGCAAATGTTGCATGATATGATTTGCTTTCTTCGATGAGGAAGAGGAACCCCGAATGTATGATTTATTACAGCTTTCTGAATCAGGTCCATCTCATTAAAGTTGGGGAAAAGGCTGACTGCAGAAACAGTGTCAAGAGGAAAGGGAAGAAATGGTTTAATATCCAACGATGGTTGCAAAGGAGGGGCAGGTGGATGGACCAGGGCTGGGAGGGAGAGCAGAGCTCTGGCATGTACCACCAAAATGCATTATGTTTCTCATTAATCTTGCAGCTGGAACCCCACAGCAGCGTCTTCAGCATCAGCTTGCACCCAATGCTGATGCGCCGAGCACAGCCATTTCATGCTACATTCCGTGGCAATGTCCCCGGCGTGGAGAGCAGCTAGAGCCCAGCGTGCTTCCTCCGCGGGATCTTAATTGCTACTTTTAATAGATGTTTTACCCGGTAGTTATTAGTAAAATATTAGTTAACAGAAGTTAAGTATTAGCTAAAATTTGAGTACATTATAGAGGGTAATGGTGGAAATGAGACAAAATTTTGAGATTTTGGATTTGGATTTTGCTCTTCTTTCTAACCCAAAATATTAATTTTGTTATTATTTCACTTATTGTCATTTTTATATATTTATTTCACAATAAGAGAAGTTAGCAAGAACACACATGACTTTCTGACATGCATGATATGCATTAATGATAAAGGGAGGAAAAATAAGGTTACATCAATGTTTGAGTTTGTACTGTGATTGCTTAAATAAACTTTCAGAATTCTCTCACACAGGTTCATTATCTTAATTAATAAAACCTGAAATTGTCAATGTGGTGAAAAGTTGTGAAGGGGTATAATAAGGTTGTTTTCCTATAATCAAGCTGAAGGAAAGAAAATGTTTCAGATTTGGTGGAAAAGGTAAAGGTAATTTTGAATGAAGGGATAATACTAGAAGATTTTCCTGCGATCTGATAAATGGTAGTTTGAATGTGTGCAGCTTATATGGGTATCTTTTGGGCACTAGCAGTGTGCATGGCAGTTAAAAGAAAAGCAGAGTCTAAATGCACAAGTGAAGAGATTAAAGACACTCAGTCAACTCCAAAAATTTGCATAAGGCTGTGACTAAGTGAAAGAAGAACAATAATGAACAAGAAGAAATCACTGTGATAAGGAGTATGAGAGGAGTAAGTGATAAAGGAAGAATATTGTAAACTCTCTATTTACATACTGAATTGTACTTCAGAATTTGGGGGCATACTCCCGAGTATATGGTTTCAGAAACTTGTTTGTTCATGGCTGCATGGTTTGTGTGGTGTCCTGGTTGGAATCCTTTCTATAGATTAGGGGTTTTTTTGTTTGTTTGTTTTCTCTGATGGTCTCAGAATGCTTTGAAACAAAGGAGTGGAGGATACAGCCTTGTCTATAGAATAGTTTATAAGGGCTTAACTGGGAATGAGCTATCTTCTTCACTTGCCTTGTAACAAAGGCACCCAAAACTCTGACGTTTCCATCAACACATCTGAAAATCATTTGACTATGGAGAGAGTGAAGCATGAACCCATTATTGCTGCCTACCTGGAGCTTCTAGTGAACAAATGTTCTCCTGGGAATTAATTATAAAAGCAAATGTAATTAAAAGAAATACATTTCCTAAATTAGAGATGTGAAGAAAACTGATAAACACAATATCCATGAGAATTATGTTAATCCTAAAAAAGATCAATGTCTGTACATGTGTTGTGGTGAATATTCAATACTTTTCAGATTACATAGTGTCATACATGGTCAATGGACTAGGATCCAGTTAGGTCAAGTTCATAGCCATTGTCATTCTTATTATCACCATCATTGCCATCAAGGTTTATTGAATACTTACTATATACTAGATATTCCCCTGTAATTGTGCAAATATCATTTTAACCTCATGAAAACATTTGATAGTTTCATCTTTTACTGATTTATATTAGTTATTTCACCTGATCATGAAAAAAATCATTAAAATCCCAGAGAAATTTTAAAATATATATTTATATACAATAGAGCATTTGATAGCATGATAATAATCCAAACTTACTCAATGTTTGATACATATTCTGATTCCCTGAAACATCATTATAATTCCCCACGATCAGAAGCATATAATTCAGTCAAAGTTTAAAAAGGACACATAAAAATAGGGTAAATTAGTATGTAGTAAAAAAAACTAGCTTTCTGTATATAGAAATAATATGAAACATTACAATAACAACTAATTTAATCCCAATCTGTTATTGATGGATTATTCTTAAATTATTCTGAACTGAAATCAGTAAGTAATGATGCATAATCCTTTTTACATAGCAAAAAGATTTTAAATTTTAATTTAATTTTTTATCTATATTTATACATGTTATGAATTTTTTCCAAGACTTACTTTTATATTTAAGTTTTGTCAAATGATGTAGGGAGTACCTCATAACATTCTATTAATAATAAATGTTTGAAGATTTGAAGATTTGAATCTTTTGTAATAAGAGTTTTTATAAACTTGGATTGTATCCATTTCAACGTGAATTTTCTGGGTGGGAAGATTTCAAATTAGTTACATAATTTACCTTGTTTTAGTTTGTAAATGCAACCAGAGTGCAAAATACCAGAAATAGAATGGCTTTTCTTTTAACTTTTTAAATGTATAGTATAACATATATGCAAAGCAAAGAAATGAAAAAGCAACAGTTTTCAGAGCACCATTCAAAAGTAGTTATGGGACAGATCCCAGAGTTTGTCATGTGCTACCATACAATCATTTCAGAACTTTCCTTCTAACTGCTCCAGAATATAAGATAATAAAAGGCTTAAATATTTTTTATCATGACAATTGACACTTTCTTCCTTTTTTGTGAAAAAATAGCATGTATACAAACAAGCAATAAATTTCAAAGCACAGCACCATGATTAGTTGTAGAACATATCTCAGAGTTTAACATGGGTTACAAATCCACAATTTTAGGTTTATACTTCTAGCTGCTCTAAGATACAAGAGACTAAAAGAGATGTCAATTTACTGATTCAGCAATCATATTCATTTGTTAAATCCTATCTTCTCATCTAACTCCACCATTACCTTTAATCCGTCTATCCCTCTCTTTAGGGGTGCTTGGGCTATGGCCATTCTAACTTTTTCATATTGGAAGGGTCTGTCACTAATATGGGATAGGGGGATGGAAATATCTGATGTTCTGGAGAGGCTGGGCCCTCTAGGTTTCAGGACTTATCTGGTCCAGGGACCCATCCGGAGGTTGTATGTTTCTGGAAAGATACACTAGTGCGTGGAAACTTTGTGGAATCTTATATATTGCCCTAGGTTTTCTTTAGGATTGGCTGGAATGTTCCTGGTTGGGGGTTGACATGTTATTATAGGTAGCAATGTCTAACTGAAGCTTGTATAAAAAAAAACCTCTGAAGTAGTCTCTCAACCCTGTATGAACTCTCTGCCATTAATATTTTATTAGTCACAATTCTTTTCCCCCTTTTGCTCAGGATAAAATTGCTAATCCCACAGTGCCAGGGCTGGATTTATCCCTTGGATTCATCTCTCACATCACCAGGGAGACTTTCACCCCTGGATGTCATTTCCCACATGGGGGGAGGGCAATGATTTCACTTGCAGAGTAGAGCTTAGAGAGAGTGAGGTGAAATCTGAGCAACAAAAGATGTTCTCCTGAAGTAACACTAAGGCATACCTATAGGTAGTCTAAGCTTCTCTGCTACCTGCATAAGCTTCACAAGAGTAGGCCTCAAATTTTCTGGTTTGTCCAGAGTGATGCCCTGATGAATACCAGAGTGATTCGATCAGTGAGTGGAAAAGTATTTGCAAGCCCCCTTCAGGGAATGGTGAAAGCGGGGAGAAATTCAACTTCCCCAAGTCGAGTTCCTGATGTTCTCGCAAGCAGTGTGGACAGCCAGAGCTATGGGCCGAGCCCCCAGTCTTGGGGTTTGTTCATGTGAGGCTTGGCTCCACAAAGGATAGGTCAAGTCTACTTGAAATTTAGGCCTAAGAGTCACCCCCAGGAGAACCTCTTTTGTTGCTCAGATGTGGACTCTCCCTCCAGCCAGCATGATGAGCGGTCTCACCACCCTTCCCCTCTCTTTGTGGGACATGACTCTCGGGGGTGTGGACCTTCCTGGCAGCATGGGATGGGGATCCTGGGGTGAGCTGAGACTCAGCATCAGGGGACTGAGAGGGACCCTAGAATGGGCTGAGGGTTAACATCAGGGGGTTAAGGGAACCTTCTCGATCAGAAAGGGGAGGAGTGAAGTGAGGTTAAGTGTCAGTGGCTGGGAGATTCCAAACGGAGTCGAGGGGTTATCCTGGAGGTTATTCTTATACATTAAGTAGATATCACCTTGTTCAAGACGTAATGGAGAGGCTGAAGGGAACTGCCTGAAGGTGTGGAGCTGTGTTCCAATATCCATGTTTCTTGAAGATGATTGGGTGGTGATGTAGCTTTCACAATGTGGCTCTGTGGATGTGAGTGCCTTGTGTCTGATGCTCCTTTTATCTACCATATCAACAAAAGAGTGGCACATATGGAATAAAAGTGGATAATGGGGGGAGCAAATGTTAAAATAAATTTAGTTTGAAATGCTGGTGGTAAATGAGGGCGAGCGGTATGGGGTTTGGTGTGTATAACTTTTTTCTCTGTTGTCATTTTGTTTCTTTTTCTGCTGTCTTTTTTTTTCTGGGTCAATGCAAATGCTCGAGGAGATGATGAATATGCAACTATGTGATGATGTTAAGAATTACTGATTATATATGTAGAATGGAATGATATTGTTTTGTTTGTTTGTTGTTAATTTTTTTAATTAATAAAAAAATAAAGCTGATGTTTTGATCTCCATGTCTCTGATGCTTGTGTCTATTTTTCAGTTGATTCAAAACTTGGGTGATGCAAAGGGATGTTATTGATGGACTCACTGAAACAGTAAAATGATGGTGATACTGTCTTTTATCTGAATCACAGTGAAGGTGATAGGTAGGGGACAGTGTTTGGAATATGGACAACAGGAGGATCAAGACAATATAGGGAAGAAAACAGAGCAAAGCTAAAGTCTTTCAAACTCTCATTTAACCTTTCCTTCATCCATGGTACATAGCTCTCTTCCACTCTTCCTCATATCTTGGCCAACACATATACATGTCATCACTCCCTAAACACAACACACATACCAACTAAAACAACAAGAATTTTTCATTGGTTTTATGATTGTTTTATTAAATCCCAGAACCCAAAGACCACCAGTAACCTTCTATTGACATTTTCATCCAAACAAAATTAGTTTTATTGACTTGTCTCAGCAAGGGATATTGTGTCCCTTGGGAAATTGTGAGACATCTTGGTGAGATGGAATAGGATGGTCTTGTTATATGATTTGGACTTGATTTGGGGGTCTGATATGGATTGGATTATCAGATAGTGGAGCCTATATGGTAATGAATTATATTAACTTTAATATAGGAGGTAATAAGAATAAAGTATGACTGCTATAAGTAAAGAGGTATGAGTCACTCATTAGCTGTAAGAGAAAAATATGTTTGCACAATATCCTTGTTTTTTGTCTTGTTCCATTAGGATAACAATAACTTCATATGATATTGATATTCTGTGGAATTGGTTGACAAGGAACTCCCCACCTAGCTTTTTGCCACCAGGCCAACTAACAGTTGTCAACTGTCAGAGATTGTTCTTTTTCTTCTTTTTTACTTCAGTTTCTTACATCTGTCAACTCATTTCCACTGCAAGGCAGCTTAAAAATTCTGCTTACATGGAATGAAAAAGAAACTTGTATTAATTACCCTATTATCAGTCATAACAGAATTTTAGAACAGAAATTTTGAGAGAAAGAAAGAAAAAATACTAACTTTTAAAATGCTTTATATCTAGGATGGATCATGGTGGCTCAGCAGGTAGAATTCTCTCCTGCCATGTCAGACACCCGGGTTCATTTTCCAGTGCCTGTCAAAGTAAAAAAAAAAAACACTTCATGTCTAAAAATGGAATTTAAGCATAAATGCATAAATGTGCTGTGTGTGTGTACCAGTAATTTATTGGAGCTACAAATTCCACTCACACAATATTTATGGCTGCATTAAAGTTACAGTCACTGTGCTCATTTGAAAGGATGTATGTACCCTAGAAAAGCCATGTTTTATTCCTAGTTCCATTTTGTAAAGGCAGCTGTTTCTTCTAATCCCTATTCAGTACTGTATGCTTGAAACTAATTAGATCATCTCCCTGGAGATGTGATTTAGTCAAGAGTGATTGTTAAACTGGATTAGCTGGAGACATGTCTCCACCCATTTGGGTGGGCCTTGATTAGTTTCTGAAGTCCTATAAAAGAGGAAACCTTTTGGAGAATGAGAGAGATTTCTGAGAGAGCAGAGAATGACATAGCCGCAACAAGCAGAGAGTCTACCAGCCTTTGGAAATGAAGAAGGAAAATGCTGCCTGGAGAGCTTGATGAAAGGAAACCAGGAGAGAAAGCTAGCAGATGATGCCATGTTTGCCAAAGGCCTTTCCAGATGAGAGAGAAACCCTGACCCTGTTTGCCATGTGCCTTTTCACTTGAGAGAGAGACCCTGAACTTCATCAGCCTTCTTGAACCAAGGTATCTTTCCCTGGATGCCTTAGATTTGACATTTCTATAGACTTGTTTTAATTGGGACATTTTCTTGGCCTTAGAACTGTAAACTAGCAACTTATTAAATATTCCCCTCATCCATGCATTTTTCACTCAGAGAGCCTGCCCCTCTAAATATTGCCATCTTTATTTATCAGCAGCTCATGGAGGTTCTTATGGAAGAACTGATGAAACTGGCAGAGAAAAGGAAGGCAATGAGAAGTGAAGGCTGTCAGATTATTCTTCCTTGTTCTGTCTAGACAAACCTGTGACTAGGAAATAATCTATTGGAATATAGACTTAAGCTACCAAGGCATTTTTCTTAGTTGATATCATGAGGAACCTGGGGACATCTCTGAAGAGTACTGTATAAGTTGGTAAAGCTTGCAAAATGCAACATACCAGAAATAGAATGGCTTTTATAAAGGGAATTTATTACAAGTTTACAGTTCTAAGAGAGAAAATGTTCAAATTAAGGCACCAACAAGGTTACCTCCACTCAAGAAAGGTCAATGCCATTCAGAGTACCTCTGTCAGCTGGGAAGACACCTGGCTGGCATCTGCTGGACCTTACTTCTGGGCTCCACTGCTTTCAGACTCTGTTTCTAGTGGGGGTTCTCCACTTGGCTTCTCCAGGACTGGGTTTCATCTCTTGGCTTCCCTTGGCTCTCTTCATGTTCTGGCTTGGCTTAGCATCTCATGGGAAGGCACATGACAACATATGCTGGGCCCTGTATCTCCAAACATCTGAGTCTTATGTTGGTTTGTCAGCTTTAAACTCTCCAAAATGTTTTCCCTTTTAAAGGACTCCAGTAAACTAATCAATGCCCACCTTTAATGGTTGAGTGACAGCACACCATAATTGAGTGGTCACATCACAATTGAGTGGATTTTATCTCCATGGAAACAATTTAATCAAAGGATTCCACCCTAAACAATATTGAAAGAAGATGAAGACAACATGGCTCTTGTGGGGTACTAACATTTTCAAACCAGCAGAAGTACACATATTAATGTTTCTTCCATAACTCTTTTCTAACTACATTTACTCCTTTGGTAACCTTCATCTGCTCAATCTCCTCATCCACTGATATGGTTAATACATATCTCAGCCCAGCTTGTCTGAAACTGAACTTCCATGCTAAATCCCAACATTTGTTCCATTGTAGTCTTCAGCTGGTATCAACTCCTTCCTTTCATTTACACAACCAAAAAATCTTGTTGCCATCTTTGGTTCTTTTTTGTCTCTTACCCTACATAAACTCTCATGATATCCTGATGATTTAGCAAAATATATCAAGAACTCACCACCTCTACAGTTACCAATAAGGGTTGAACCACCTCTATCAGCTTGGATTAATGTAATAGCCTCCTCACTGGTCTCCTTCTTTGTGTCTCTGCCCATATTTTAGTTTGTTCTCAACACAGTAGCCAGAATGTTCCTATTAAAACATAAGTTAGATCTTGTCACTCTTTTACCAAAACACTTCAGTTAGGTGGTCTTTGCACTAATCCAGATGGAAGTCATTAGTGGCTCAGATAGTGGTGGTAATAGTAGAGATGGTAAGAAGCAGGGAAATTTAGATATATTTTGAAGATAAAGCTAACATGATTTGCTGACCTACAGGATATGAAAAAAATAGAGGAGTCAAGGGTGATTCCATTTTTTTTTGTTTTTATCTAAATATCTGAAACAACAAAGAAGATATATAGATTGTGATGACTGCAGGAGGAACAAATTTACAGGGGTTATAAGCAGCTTAGTTTAGAATATTTAAATTTGATATTCTATTATGCATCCAAATAGAGAGGTAGAAATGCAGATTCATAAATTTCAGAGTAAATTTCAGAAGAGAGAAATAGGCTGGAGATATGAATTTGAGAGTCATCAGCAAATAGATGACATTTAGACAACACTGCATGATATCATCTAGGGAGAAAATTTAGTTATAGAATTCCAAGCCCTGAGCCCTGAAGCACTCCAAAATTTGTAG
>PVIY010034359.1:0-20669 GCA_004026745.1 Myrmecophaga tridactyla
TCCTTCAATCAATTCTCACATTCTTGCATCAACACTTTCACAGCAATCCTGAGTTACAGGATGGTAGCAATTATAGGTGATCCAAATTTTGCAGATAAGGACAGAGTCTAAGACAGTTCTGGCAACTTGTTATAGGGCACAAACCTAGTCACGGCTCCTTCTTCTGCCACCAGCCAACCACTTATACCACAGTTCAAAAACGTGAAGGGTCCAAATATATCACAAAATGGAGCTCCACACTTTATACATGAATTGGCCTTGGACTAAGAGATTAAGTGATTTCTATGAAGTCACACCATTAATTGAGGTTTAGGGTGAGTGTGAGACATGGTGGTTCAGCAGAGGGTAAAAGTGTGATATGTACCTATAATTCATACTCACACTCCACCATTTGAACATCCCTGACTCAGATTTCTGGACCCTTGGTAGCTAGGGCACCAGCGGTAGCACATTACTCTCTAGTCATATTTTACATCTTTATGTAAGTATCTCTTGCCCCAAACTTCCCTTTCCTCCACATCACAAAGTACGGTGAGCAGTCCTGCATTACAACCAGGTAGATCGTTGCCCCTGCTTCCCAGTAGAAGAGTAAAGACATCTGATAAGGGGACCTGTGAGGTGCTCACAAGGATTGGATGCTCATGGAGGACTGCAGGCATGTGCCTGGAGCCCAGAGTCATCTATGTGGACATGGGGACACGGGAGACAGTGAAAACATCACTACATAGGGAGCCAGTGCACTTGGCTCCATCCCTAGTTTCCACTCAAGCTCCTTGCATGACCTACCTAAAACTTTGCTTAGCATTTCTGGGCATTAGTTTCTTTATTCATAACATCAGGGATTGGAATAAATGATCACAAGAGACTTTCCAAGATGTATATTCTATCACTTTAAGCTCTGAGCAATGTTATTCTGTTCAGATACTGTATATCTTCACTTTGTCCTCTAAGAATTTTAAATTTTCCAGCACAAGAGCATTAATAGTTCCTGAAGAAAAGGTCTTAATCTCACCTGGATCCATGGTGAGCTCAAAATCTTGAAATTCTCATTGAATTTGTCCATTAAATTAAGAAAACACTCATCATTATACTCAAAACGATTTTTAAAAATGATGGAGCAGATCACATTGCAGGGAGCACATGCCAGGATAAAAGTGGGATCACAAGGAGAAGCTAAACAGATAGAAATATTTTTTTAATTGATACAAACATGAATCTCACGGTTTTTTGAGATCATGGTATATTTAACTTTTAGAAGTTCTAAAGCAATCGCCACCTGATAATCCCATTTTCTAAAAGGGATATCTAAATCAAACATATCCTTTTACCCCTATAACTGAACTAATTGTTCATCCTAACCAACATAAAAACGGGTTTCCAAATACCCACTTACCTCTTCTCCCTTTCAGAGTGATATTAGAGTGAGATGAGTGAGACATAACTCTTGGGTACAAAATTTAAGGAGGCAGCAAAATTTCAGCAATTGCAAAATATCGTGTTTTATGCAATATTTCAAAAATCAAAGTTAATGCCAAAATAAATGACAACATGAACACCAACAATTTTTTGTATACTTAGTGATTATGTATTCCAGAAGATTAAAGTAGTTGAAATATATTATAGAATTGAACACTAATTTAATAATATTCTAATATGAATATTAAAATTCATAATTTCAGGATCAAATGTTTTACATATAAAAAAAAACAGAATTGATCCTAATTTTACTTTCTTGACTTTAAAGGAAGTAAAACCATCAATAATATTTTCAGTAAAACCATTAGCCATTAAAAAAATAATCATTAAAACCTGAATATAGGAGTGGACATATTTTCTGTGGCTTCAGTCTCCAATATGGCTCAGTCTGACACTGCTGCCTTACTCACACTATTCTGGAACCCTGTGAATGTGCAGGCAAACCAAACACATAACAAGGGAAGCTATTTTTAATATCGCTTATATGGATAAGAAGATGGCAGCAGAGGGAGCTACTTCCCCACAAAAACAGCTAGCCAACAGGCAGAAACAGTCTGAAACAACTGTTCTGGGGCTCTGGAGGCCAGGGGAGCGCTCCACAGCACTCAGGGAAGAGCAGGACAAAGAGACTAAGAAACTGCGATAAAAAACTGTGAGTAACTTTTACACAGCAGCCAGGTGCCCACACCCCACTCTCGAGAAGAGCCAGCAGGGGTCTGGTCCCTGACTAGTTCTGCAGGTGGAAATGGACATAAAAACCCTTTTCCTGAAGAATGGGGTGAGAGAGGGTATGGATGAGCACTGATCATGGCTTTTGATTAGCAAATTTAGATCTCGGGGTCCCAACTATGAACAGCAGTTTCAGCCCGTCCTGCACAGGGACCATCAACCATTGTTTCAACCCACCCCTGATAGGAGCAAAGAGATGGAGGTTTAAAGATGAGGGCTTCCCAACACTGCAAACTTCACTGAAGTCTGCCATCTGCTGGGCAGGCCATGAAAGTGCAGCTTTGGGAAGCTGACCAAAAGGCTTTATGGCCCCTTTCCTGACTCTGCCCAGGGCTTTCTGGCACTGATCTGCATCCCCTTCGTGGGTCCCTGCCCTGCCTTAGCTGGGAAATCCAACCTGGGAAAGTCCTCTCCAGGGTGACCCTCCTCCCACAATCTGCCCTCCAGGTAAAAGCTGCTAGAGCCAGACACAGTGAGTTATTGTAAGTTGTCACATTGGTCATTACGTATGCGTATCTTCATTAATTTTTAATGTTATCTTGAAATATCTGAAAAAGAACAGTAGTGAATAATTAAAGCACTTACATTTATTGTTTTAAAACTACACTCTATGAGGTTAGCTCTAACTTGTCTGTTTTTGAAGATCTGTGAGCTTAGAATGGTTTTTACATTTTTCAGTGGTATATTTCAAATAGTTACAGGTCCAACAGTTACAAAGTACACACATGATATCCCTCATTTTGCATCTTGGCTCCAAAGCCTAAAATTCTTACTTGCTGTCCCGTTACATGTAAAATAGTGGCTTGCTGGCCCAGGATTTTGTTTGTCCCTGTTTTTTGTGATAATGAAAATATACCTCATAATTTCATACCATCAAGATATTTCGAGTAAAAAAAATCAAAGCTTGGATAATGATGCAATTAAATGAGGCTTTTATATCCTCACTGTACCTACAATCACATGGGCACCCACATAGAGAAGCTTCCTGTTCCCCAGCTGAGGGCTAACTTAGCCATTCCTCAGAAAGGTCAGCAGCTGCTGCAATTCTTCCCAGGTCGTATCAGAGAAGAGATGAGTGTGGTGAGGGCAGTGACAGAGGAAAGAATCACCCACCATTGGTCTTCCTCAGCTCCTCCACAAGGCAGCGGGCTTCCTCCTGGACACGGTCCTCAATGCTCCTCTTCCCCATCCCAAAATTCCGCAGGGTCATGAGTGAGAAGCGTCGCATTTGCTTCCACATTTCTCCATTGCAGAAAATGATTCCTACCAGGATGGGAAACAGGAGAAAATCCTCCCTCAACAAAGGTGTGGGGGTCAGAATAATGGACCCTGCACATCTCCACCTCCTAAACCTGGAACCTGTGACTATGTTACCTGACATGGCAAAGGGCTTTGCCGATCTGATTACGTTAAGGCCCTTGAGATGGAGAAAATATCCTGGTTAATAGGGTGGATACAATCCAATGACATGAGACCTTAAATGCAGAGAGCTTTTGCCAGTTGTGGTTAGAAGATGTGCCTACAGAAAAGTCAGATACACGCAGACTGTAAGATAAGAAATGTGTGAAGTTTTACGCCACTAATTTTGGGGTAATTTGTATTAGCAGGCATAGAAATCTAGTACAGTATGGTGTTCCAGGCAGGACGTCCTAGGAGGGAAGACCTGGCTGGCATGCCCATGCGCCAACCTCTGCCAGAGATGCTCCAACTGGCATTTATAATGGTCCCACCACCCACAGTACACACACATACTGCAGGAGGCCTCTTTCCTCCATTGTCGCATCTGAACCTCAACAAACCAACAGGCAGGCACTATTGTCCCCATGTGACTCTGAGGGTCAGAGAGGTAAATGCCTGGCCCAAGATCTCACCATCATGATGGCTATGAGAAAAGCACCATCAATTCTTTGAGGAATTCTCTCCTGAAATCTGGTCAACCAGAAATTTGCACTGGCAGAGGATTTTATGCAGGGAATTTTGCTGAGAAGGGGTAAGTTCTCTCAACCCTTCACAAAGACGTTTTACTCTTACTCCATACTCTTCTACATCTTCTGCTTTGGAAGCTTTACAATCAAAAGAATGTGTAAGAGCCAAGTGAGCTTCCTTGAGGTAGGACAACAGGAGAACAGGAAATTTGGCAGGACTGAGCTATGAGAATTCTATTGAAGAGCAATTCCCATCTCCTCAGCTGTCAAGACCAGGGCAGGTTCACTAGGGATCCAGGTGAACAGTACAACCAGCTCTGACGTTGTTATGTCCAGTACTGTCTTGCCAACAAAACAGGGGCTATCTCATTTAATCCTAGAAAGAGGCCTAGGAAGTGGGTTCTATTACTATTCCCATTTTTTACATATGAATGGATAAGACAGAGAATCATGAAGGAACTCACCCAAAGTTACACAGCTACATACACAGACCAGATAGTCAAGGAAGCCATATAGGTAGACTCAAGGGTCTGCCTTGTCAACCATGGTCAGTGGATGCCAGTTCCAAAAGGAGAGGAAACTGCTTCATGTGACTATTCAGATAACCTGGTCCCACATCCACCATTATCTGGACTGAACAAATACCCATTTTAAGAACATTTAAGGCTTTTTGCTTTGGTCCACTCCACATGTTAATTTTTATTCATTTTTTCATAATATATGATTTAAGACCAGGTCAGGGAAGTTCTACGTCTTAGTGTAATTGGTGTAAATAATATTAGTGTAAATAGCCTGCAACTATCACAGCTCTCATTGGTCCAGTCTAGGGGCAGGGAGGGGTACTTAAGGGAGGGACAAGATAACCTCCATCCTTTCTCTGGTCATGCCCCACCATTCTTTGCTTCTACTTAATCCTCTCCTTCTACCTCTTTATCCTTATCCCTAATTGTCCAAAATGAAAAACTGAGTTATATTTTTCCATGTTTCAAAAGGATCCAATGATGTTTGGCAGAAGAGGGTGAAGTGGGAAGCTACAGGACTCACTTCTCCTATAAAAGCAGCTACTGGACAAGCAGAAACCATCTGACACAACTGTTCTGAGGCTCTGGAGGCCAGGGGACCACTCTACACCATCCAGGGAAGAGCAAGATGAAGAGACTGAGAAACTGTGGTTAAAAAGAAAAACTGAGTAGCCAGAAACAGCATGTGAATGACTAAAAGAGTCACACCACAGGTGATTCCGGAAATGAGAATGAGAGTGCATCATGAACATGGGGAAGCAAAAGAAAACAAGCAAGCATGCGACCATGAAACGAATGCTTAGTCTCAGAGATCAGAGGCTTAAAGAAAAGGACAGATTAAAACCTAAAAAGAAAGAAAAGAAAGATCCCAGAGCACTAAAGGAAAGAGAAGTGCCCCAACACCCTTCCAGCTTATTCTTCCAATATAATACACAACTGGGCCCACCTCACCACATCCTAGCCCATACCAATTTTATCAACTTTTCCATTAAAGCCAAACTGGATTTAGTGCAATCAGTGACGGACTGTTTGTATGCCAGGTGTATCCTTTCTCTAACTGACTACGTAATGGCTGAAATTGAGAAATTGGAATAGAAGATCCAAATGGCTGTAAGGATCGCTAAGGATCCAAGATTTGAATAACTGCCATGCACACACAAAGGAACCTACGCAGATGACTGCTTAGTACAGAGAGTAACTCAGCACAAGGGTTATATTGTGGCCACGAATGACTGGGACTTTAAGCAAAGAATTCAAAAGATGCCCTGAGTGCCTATTGTGTACATTTCTAACCATAGGTACAACATCAAACGGATGCCAGATGATTAGGGAGCCCCTCGATGCTAGTCCCTGCAAGACAAAGTGTCTCTGCCTTCCTTCAACTGACTGTCTCTGTTACTAGTTCATTAAACATACTTTTATGAGCTAATTGAATGTTATTAAATGTGCTCACTTTTTGATGCTGTTTTAAAATATTTTATATCACTTAAAGATTTGTTGCATTTTTTAATAAATCAGATGCTTGAATGATTGCTCAGATCATTTGATGGTCTTTGTTTTATATTCATTTATTCAACAAATATTTATTAAGTCCAAGCAAGGTGCTTAGTAAGATATGGTCCTTCCCTCAAGACTCAATGTTATAGTGGGGAAGAGGAGCACATAAATAAATAAATACAGTAAAATAGTGAGCTAGGGTAAAAGTATGGAGGGGTAGAACGGTAGTTAGATTCAGTTGTCAACTTGGCCAGGTGAAAGCACCTAGTTCTGTTGCTGTGGACCTGAGCCAATGGTACATGAACCTCATCTGTTGCTAATTACATCAGCAGTCGGCTAGGAGGCGGATCTGCTGCAATGAATGATGTTTGACTTAACTGGCTGGTGCTTATACGAGAGAGCTCAACGTAGCACAGCCTAAGCAGCTTGGTATTCCTCATCTCAGCACTCGCAGCTCAGCCCAGGCCTTTGGAGATACAGAAAGAAATCACCCCGGGGAAAGTTGTTGGAACCCAGGGGCCTGGAGAGAAGGCCAGCAGAGACCATTCTGTGCCTTCCCACGTAAGAAAGAACCTCAGTGGAAAGTTAACTGCCTTTTCTCTGAAAAACTAACAAAATAAATCCCCTGTTATTAAAAGCCAATCTGTCTCTGGTATGTTGCATTCCAGCAGCTAGCAAACTAGAACAGGTAGGCTATAGATACATAAGCATAGAAAGAATTATGTCTTTCTACTGGGTTGTGATGGGACAGAAGAAAAACCGGAGGTGGTTGTGTTTTGACATGTCAGTAGGTTATTTTGGAGTTCTCTGTGTGGGGCTGGTATTATTTTTGCAACTGTCCTGTAACTCTGAAAATATTTCAAAATAAATTTTTTTTAATGAAAAAAAAAAGAAAACCTGAGTAACTCTCTCAAAAGGGGTGGCTGGTGGAAATTCCCCTTCCTCAAGGTGAGCCACCTTGGGTCTGACCCCTGGCTGGCTGCTACAGATGGAGAAAGACCTGGAAGCTCCTTTCCAAGAATAAGAATAGAGTTGTGTGTGTGGCAGTGGAGGGAAAGTATAGATGGCAGAGGAAAAGGTATCTGAGGAGCGCCATGTGCTGGGCAGGAAAGGAAAGTACAGGCAGCCTTCAAAATGGGAGAAAATATTTGGAAACCACATATGCAATAAGGGTTTAATATCCAGAATATACGAAGAAATCCTATAACTCAACAATAAAAAACACAATTCATTCTAAAAATGGGAAAAATGCATGAATAGACATTTTTCCAAAAAGCAAATACAAATGGCTAAAAAACACATGAAAAGATATGCAGCATAATGAGCTAATAGGTAAATAAAAATCAAAACCACAATGAGGGATCATTTCACATTTACTAAAAAGGACAATATTTTAAAAAAAACAACAGAAAACTACAAGCATCAGAGAGGATGAGGAGGACTCATTCACTGCTGGTAGGAAAGTAAAAAGCTGCACACACTGTGAAAACAGTTTAGTAGTTCCTCAGGAAGCTAAGAATAGAATCGCCTCATGATCCAGCAATCAGGCTACTACGTATATATCCAGAAGAACTAAAAGCAGAGATGTGAACAGACATTTTCACACCTACGCTCATGGTGGCATTATTTGGTGCCCATCAACCACTGAATGGATAAACCAAGTGCAGTGCATACATGCCATAGAATATTACTCAGCTGTAAGAAGGAATGAAGTCCCGATTCATGTGACAACATGGACTAACCTTGAGAAAATTATGTTGTGAAATAAGCCATACACAAAAGGACAAATATTGTGCAATTGCACTACTATGAACTAATTATTATAAATAAAGTCACCGAGTTAGAATCTAGAATAAAGTTTACTAGGATAGTGGCTAGAGAATGTGGAAAGAGACTGGGAAACTGATGCTTATTTCTGCAGAAATTCTAATCAAGTTGACTGTAAACATCTGGAAATGGATAGGGGAGGCAATGAAACGTTATTGTGAATTTAACAATTTAACTGAACTATGTGTATGAATGTCATTGAAAGGGTAAGTTTAGGGTCGTGTATGTCACTAGAAGGAAAGCTAGAGGATAAAACATGGCGCTGTAGAGCACAGTGAGCCCATTGTGGATGATGATGTGGTTAATAGTGCAAATAAAGAATGTTCTTTCACGAACTCTAACAGGTGTCCATCACTATTACAAGGTGCTAATAATAGGGTGGTGTATGGGAAATATGTCCAATGTAAACTATGGGCTATAGTTAAGAGTAGCATTTGATATTCTTTCATCAATTGTAAAAAGTTACTAAACAATGCTAAGTGTCAACAATAGGGTGAAAGGGATATGGAGTTTCTCTTTTTGGAGTAATGAATATGTTCTAAAATTGATTGTGGTTATGCATGCACAACTCTGTGATTTTATTGAGAGCTATAGATTGTACACTTTGGATGGATTGTATAGTATGTAAACAAAATGCTCATTAAAAAAACTTTCAAGAAAAAGGAAAGAATGAAAGTAAAAAAAAATCTGTATTCAATTAGTGGATGTTTCTGGCTGTGCAGTATTCCGATATTTGAATATGAATTTAATATGGTCTTTTGTAGGCTACTATTACACACACACACACACCTACCAAGTCCTTGTTGAGCTTTTTCTAGCATTGTGGGAGTTCCTCTTCCAGAAAACTCCTCTCCATGGTCAATCAGAGCTTCCTTCACGGCTTCATACCCATGCAACACCACGGAGGGCTTCATGCCCAAATGTACTGTGAACACGGGGCCATAGACTTTTGCTAGCTGGGAAACCAAAAAACTGGGAAAACATTAATCACAAAGGCATTTCTTTGGCCTGGAATGGTTGTATGTGACTCAGATTGATATCAATTTGTACCACTGATACTCTTAATTTGCACCCACAATATCAAATATTTTTCATATATATAGTCCCCATAATCTGCTATTCATGGGATGCCCAGTGTGTGCTAGACATAGGTCTAGGAACTTGGTACAAACCCTATTCCAATCATGCTTTTAACAAACTCTCAAGATAAGGTTATCTATCTTAATTCTACATATGACAAAACCGAGATTCAGAGAGTTTATGGATCTGTCCCAGGGCATAACTCTAAAAAGTAGAAAAGCAGAATTCAAATCCTGTTTGGTCCAACTAAAGCCTAAGGAATGTATCTTCTCCTGGTGCCTGCCTAGGAACCAGTGCCCAAACTGACAGTCCAGAATCATCAGGAAGGGCTTTCAAATGCATGTTGCTGGGCTCTGGCCCTGGGAATTCAGATTCAGTAGAGCTATGATGATCCCTATAAAACTCTATTTTAAATATTCACCCAGGCCCAGTTTGAGAACCCCTGGTGGCACCAACACAGAAAAGGTGTGAGGACAGCGATGGTTGTTGAAGTTAAATGCAACTACAGGAAGACCAACTTCTTTCCTCCTCCAGCATCTGCACCCCAGAGCCCTCTGCAGGGTATGTCACCCTCTGACTGATTAGCTCACTTCCTCTGGCACTAAAGCCTGGCTCCTTGATTTCAACCATAATTTTCATCTTTTGAAAAGTTTTTTGTAACAAATCTAAACAAAACACACTGCTTTAGATGCAGTCTGAGGAAATGGGGCTGGGGATGCCTTTGCAAAGAGATATCTTTTGAAATATTTTAAGGTGTCATATTAACAGTTACAGCTGCATATATATAAAATCACAAGAATAATGCATCCACACTGAGTTGGAAAATCATTACTTATGTAATTAATACATGCTAAGCAATTCACCACACCCTTTAATATTAAACTCCCAAATGGTTTATTGCATGGGAGAGGCAATAAAAGGTTTTATTTAATATAAAAGAGTGTATTTACTATAGAGTTTGTAAACAATAATGCTTGACGTAAAGTCTGGTTTCTTAATGTTATCACCGTGCCCCCACGAATTCTATACAATATCAGTGATTAAATACATCTCCCTGATGGGAACACTGTTCCCACCCTTCCCAGCTCCTTGATACACCAATGCAAGAAGAAATACACTTTTTTGAACAAAACTACACAAATCACAGAGACTGCCATTCCTTAAGCATGGAAAAATCATTGAAAGCAAAGCCCTAATGTGGTCATTTTGCAACTTCACTGTTTCTATTCTTTCCATCCAGGCTTTCTATGTCTTACTTCCTGCAAACCACATTAATTTATTCAATTATTGTTGAAAATGACAGGCCTGGAAAATTAGTATTACAATTGCTCAGTAATACAATGATCTATTTTAACTGTTGACCTCAAAGAACACATTTCATTTAACAGTGCAGAGCTATGCTACTTTCCCCTTACAAACCCCTGGAAGAGAGTCAGGGATTTGCCGAAGTTCTTAGGATTTAACTGTAGGAGATTTCCAATAATTGGAAGAGGAGTGGGGCCAGGAGGGAGCTTCCCTTTCCCATAGCTCTGTTTCAATAGTGAAAGGAGGAACAAACACGAGAGACACATCAGTAGGACCAAAATTGGATCCATCGGAACGTTTTCTTCCTCCTAAGGCAGCTGGTAAGCTTGGAACTGAAAGCCTTATAAACACCCAGTGTTCCCTTGACCTGTGCTCTACTAATCATTACAGTGGCTCATCACCTACATCAACTTAGGTCTTTTCCAGTGGACTTCGGCTGGCTATTAAATAACATACTAGTGCATCTCTACGAATTTGGAGGAAGTATAAAGTACAGAAGATTTTAGTTAAGAAAGAAAAAGAAAACCTGTTTTTCTCAGAAGAAAGGTTTCAGTTGAGTGGATGTTCTTGAGTGGCCCAGATACCTGTTTTCAAACACCCAAAATATCCCAAATTTTTCTGAAACTCAAATGTAACTGTATGTCATGTGTGTTCATTTGCAAAATCTGGCAACTTTAGAGAGGAGATCAGGTATTGATATATTTATTAATAACCTCCCAGATGATTGCAATATGAGCCAGGATGAAAAACCACTAGACCAGATGACTTTTTTTTTTAATGCTACTATTCTGAATGCTCATGATGACATATTAGGATGAGATAATATTTAGGGCAATACGTGTGATTAAACCCTTGCTTTAAAAAGAAGGTATCTTCCTCTTATGACTTCAGCTGAAACTGTAACACCTTGTCCTTGAAAACAGATATCTTTTGAAATATTTTAAGGTACTATATTAGCAGTTACAGCTGGATATATTAAAAATAGCAAGAATAATGCATTCACACTGAATGGGAAAAATCTTTTTTTTTTCTTTGCATAATTGCAATGTGTTGAGCAACTCTCCACACACTTTCCCATTGAACTCCTCAAATAAACCTGGAGAATGAATATCATTTTTTATTTTATAAATTAGGGAAAATATGGAGATTTTCCCATTGACAACTACTACAATGCAGGGATCTGAACTAGCCATTTGGGCACCACTGAAGGGCACCATCTAATGCATCCTAGCTGCCAAGAGGACAATATTAGTAAACAAAAATCATCAGTTACAATGAAAGTACCACCCACTTATGACTTTCACACCAAGTAGGAGCCCCTTTCTGATACACTGGGTAACAAGTCCGCCTAAGAAGCCACACAAGAAACCAAGGGGCTGATTGCTCCCTTCCCCATCGCAGTGGGGATGAAATATGCTCAGCCCATTACAGAGAAACCTGGTCAGAGAAAGTCAGTGGGGAAGACTGAGAGACAAGGGCTTTTCCCCTTCCCAATGTCCTCACCCCACCCCACCAATGACTTCTGTAAAGCAAGGAAAAGAGGTTCTAGGGAAACAGCACCGTGTGGCCCTAGGTGGGAGATGGGAGACAGGGACTGCTCCGAACACAGCAGCACAGGACACCACCACGTGTAGACCTGGGAGACAGCACGAGGGCCCCTGCAGAGCTAAATGTAACATGACTGAATCCCAGCACTTCACACCAAGCTCCTAATGGGAACACAGTTTTTTTTCAAAGCGTTTTTTTTTTTTTTGTAAAGCACTATCAGATTTGTTTTCAATCATTTAGAGAAATTTTTTTTATAAACATTATTACTTTGGTATTTTCAAAGTTTTTTTTATCACATATTACTACACGGAACCAGGCAATGTACAAAGCATTTTGACTTGCTTTATATGTCTTTTAGTCGTCACAATGGTCACCTCCATAAAAGTATTCCCATTTCTTGAGGTGATGAAAAAAACCTCAGGTATTCAATACCTTCCCAAGAAGACACAGTCTGTGAGGGGCAAAGGTTAGGCTTGGTCCACCTCTCTGGATTATTGGACTTTCCTATCCTGGTAACACATTAATTTAAGAGATGGACCATATTGTCTGAGAATCTTATGTAACTCAGTATTGTATAATTCCTTATAAATTGTAACTTTCAAAATAAACAGGAACTGTTAAGGATGTAACACCAGTTGGTTAAAATGTAATTTAGAAAAGTTTGGGAATAAACAAATTCACTAGCTCTCTTTAGAGCAATCTTTTCTTCCCTGAGTTTTGAGTCTCTGCTCTGCTTTTCTCATCTTCCAGTGACGTTCCTTCAGTATCCTATCACAAATATTTCACAACTTTAGGGACCTCAGAGATACTCTAGTCAAACCGCTCACTATCATTATTAAGTAACTGCTGAGTCGACACGGTGAAGGAAAAACAATCCATCAGAACAAGATCTTGTACTAGAATCCGGGTTTCCAAGCTCCACACACTGCATTGAGACCCTCAGCCCCTTCCACATTCTGCTCACAAGAACCCAACAGCCAACTACAGAATATTGGAGGAGTCTTCCCTGGAAAAACTAAATTCCTCAGAGAAACAACTTCCAACTTTCTGATGACAGTTAGATAGAAAGAGTCCAACTAGTGCCCAGCAGAATGAATAAATCTTTCTATCCCTCTTTAGGGTTATTTGGGTATGGCTATTCTAATTTTTCCATGTTGGCAGGATCTGTCTATAATATGGAGTAGGGAGATGGAACTATCTGATGTTCTAGAGAGGCTGGGCCCTCTAGGTTTCAGGACTTAGGTGGTCCAGGGACACATCTGGAAGCTGTAGGTTTCTGGAAAGTCACTCTAGTGCATGGAACCCTTGCGGAATCTTATAAATTGCCCTAAATTTTCTTTAGAGATTGGCTGGAATGGTCCTTGTTGGTGGTTAGCAGGTTATGATAGGTAGCAAGGTCTAACTAAAGCTTATATAAGAGCAACCTCCAGAGTAGCCTCTTGACTCTATTTGAATTCTCTCTGCCACTGATACTTTATTAATTATACTTCCTTTCCTCCTTTTGGTCAGCATGGAATTGTTGATCCCATGGTGCCAGGACCAGACTAATCCCTGGAAGTCTCCTCCCATGCCACCAGGGAGACTTTCACCCCTGGATGTCATGCCCCATGTAGGGATGAATCCATATCTTTCTACCAATCTGTCCATATCCTGGATAAAAGGAGCATCAGACAAGTTTTCACAATCACACAATCACATTGCAAAAGTTATATTTTCATATAATAATCTTCAAGAATCAAGGCTACTGGGACACAGCTCAACAGTTTCAGGTATTTCCTCCAGTAACTCCCATACACAATAAATTAAAAAGGATAACCAACAGTGCATAAGAATAACCTCCAGATAACCTCTCAACTCTGAATTCTGTTAGCCACTGAAACTTTATTTTGTCTCATTTCTCTCTTCCCCCTTTTGGTCAAGAAGGCTTTCTCATTCCCATGATGCTGGATTCCAGCTAATTCCCAGTAGTGCTGTCTGATGTTGGTAGGGAGATTTACATCCCTAAGAATCATGTCCCACACAGGGAACATGACTAACCTGCTGAGCCACCTTAGAGAGAGAGGACACATCTGAGCAACTAAAGAAGCTCTCTGGGGGTGACTCTTAGGCCTAAATTCGAGTAGACTCAGCCTATCCTTGGTAGGAATAAGCTTCACAGGAGCTATTGATAAGGAGCTATCAATAATATGGGAGAGGGAGATGGAACATTTGATGTTCTGGAGAGGCTGGTCCAAGACGGATCCATTTTTTAAAGAGCCAACAGAATACACACAGCCAGAGACCTTTGGAGATACATAAAGAAAACACCCCAGGGAAGGCATTGAAGAAACCTGGAGAAAAAGCTGGCAGATGTCACCATGTGCCTTTCCAGCTGAGGGAGAAACCGCAAACATCATCAGCCTTCTTGAATCAAGTTATTTTTTCTTGGATGCCTTAATCTGGACATTTTCATGGCCTTAGAAATGTAAACTTGCAACTTAACACAATCCTGTTTTTGAAAGCCTTTCCATTTCTGGTATATCACATTCTAGCAGCTTACAGATGAGAACACTAAGATACCGTGCTGTCTGCTCCCCACAGGTCACGT
This sequence comes from Myrmecophaga tridactyla, assembly GCA_004026745.1. Classification (NCBI taxonomy): domain Eukaryota; kingdom Metazoa; phylum Chordata; class Mammalia; order Pilosa; family Myrmecophagidae; genus Myrmecophaga; species Myrmecophaga tridactyla. The sequence goes on from PVIY010034359.1 coordinate 14,496, forward strand.
GGACCCACTACTTAGAGGCAGGGTAGGGTGGGGTGGTGATGACGGGAACAGACTTCTGACCCACCTGTGGGTTTGACAGTAGATCTAGGACTGATTGTCCTTGGGACAAGGGCAATATCAGTGAAAGTCTCTATGACCCAATGCTTCCATCTGTTAAATGAGAAGGGATTGCTACTGTCCCTGCCTCACTGTGTTTTGATAAGTCTAGAATCAATTGAGGTGTGTAAACTGTTTAGAACAGTGCCTGGGACATAATCAACAATTCCCTATGAAACAGACAAAAATGATTTTTTACTTTCTGTTATCAGATCCTGATATAGATACATCATGATTTATTTAAATAGTCTCCTAGTGAAGAACATGTAAATTATTTCTCACCTTTATCTCAAACTCCTGCAATGTATATACGTCACATATTTTTTTGTGCACATACTGAATATATCCATGAAATGAATCCTAAGAATTTGAATTACTACATAGATCAAGTTAAACTGTTTAAATTTTTAAATGTGATGTATTTATAAATATTTTAACAATGCTACAGGATTTTTTAGAATATTTTGTTAGATAAGTTGTGTAAGTTTCCACAAAAACCACGGAGAAAATACAGATTTCCCATATACCCATCACTATTAATGAACACTTTGCATTTGCATCTGCCCCAATAGACTTGGGATGTGGAGGGACTGATTTCAGCACGTTCAGAGCTCTAAGATCACTAAGTGCCCTGCACGTAGAAAGTGCTCTACGCACGTCTGTTGAATACAACAGGTCTTTGGGGAGGTGAAAGGTGCCAACAGAAACTGAAAACATGGGATACACGGGCCCAGGAGATGCAGTATGAGGAGGCTTAGGACAGAAAGCGGTTACAATTTCCAATGAGATGGTCAGAGTAGGCTTCATTAGAAGGTGTCAACTGAAGAAAGTACCAACGGGCCTTTTCCCCCCACCTCCTCAATAACACTCTATAGGATAAAAGGTTTTTTCTCCTTATCAGTCAAGTAGGTGAAATATAGTCAGTTATAGATTTCATTTAGCTTTTTTGTCTTTTCATATGCTCACTAATCATTTGCATTTTCTTTTCTGAAACCTGCCTACGGAAACCATGACTCTGGGGTTGAATTGTCCTTACCGCGATACTGTTAAGTTGCAAACATCAAGCTGCACGATAATGTGGCTAACATGGACCCACCTGAGTAAATGGCCGCCCGTCCACAGCACTGGGCACATGTGTGCATGTGTGTACGTGCTCCAGCCAGCCCTGGTCTCCTCCGGGATGTGAGCTGGGGCAGAGAAGGGGCTGCTACCTGCACTATTTCATATCATTCTAAAAGGAGAGAGGAAAGAAAGGAGAAAATACTTCTGTTTCCCAATGTTCTAGAACAAGCCTTTAGTCATTCCATAACATAACATGACTATCACTACAACTTAAAATATATTAAAAGTCCAGTTGTCCACACATTGCAGGTGAGATAGAGCTGAAGACTACAGGACCATAACATCAAATTGCTATTACTGTCATAGCACTTGTGAACATACTGTGTGGGAAAAATTTAGAAAATGATAAATCCTTTAAATTGCTTCAAAACTAGGCATGAGTTTGGGGTGGGAGGGAAAAATAACACATAGCAGGGTATTAAACCATATGGATGCATGGTATTCTCTGTGTACCATTTCTGAAAACTAAAAAGTAATTGAAATTAAAATGTAATTGAAAGTATTCAAATATTATATATAGAAGACAGCACCAATGAGGGGGTAGTTGGGTGATTGATGGAGAGCAAAATAATTAAAATAATTCCCCCCATCCCTTATTCACTCAATATACTCCTACAAGTTGGTGCTTGTCTTTGAAATCTATTTATATGAAAATCTTTAGAATAATATGGCCTAACATTTTAATTTTTAAATCTTTTTATACACTATATTGTAAAGTTTAAACATATGTAGAATTAAAACATATGACAAAAATATCATAAAAATGGGATGCAGGAAACAAAAATATATCATCGTATTCGCTTGATGTAATATAGTGTCATTTGAACATCAGCCACAATAAATTAATGATGTATAATATAAACCATTAAAACAAAATGAACAGAAAAAAGCAGATATTTGAAATGAGATAGAATCCAAAAAATATACAATTGATCCAAAAGCATGCAGGTGAAAACAAATAAAATAACTAAAATCAAAACTAATAGTTTTCAAAGACAGAAAATATATGTGAAATATAAATGGTCACTTCTAGGAAGATGGCTGAGCAGAGTGGTTTGAAATCACCCCTGGTCTGTGGGACAAGATAGGGGATGGGAGAAAATGACTGGGACTGCGATTCTGGGGAACGAGTCATTGAAGAGGTTTTCAGGGTGTTTTGGGGAGGAGAGAGGCAGGGGGATTGGATTGGCATGGATCCCCACTGGGGATGGCCGCCAGTGTGTGGGGTGGTGTGGATTGGAGGGAACCAACCTCCCTCTGCTCCAGTCTGTCCCAGCTGCTGGCTGAGGAAGCCTCCCTGAGCAGCACCCTCGGGGACCACGGAGGTGGACCCAGACGTCTGCTGTGAAGAGCCACACCCTGCAATGCTGGAGCAGTCACCTGGCCAGGTGCTGAAAACAGGCACAGTGCTGCAGGTCAGCTGCTCCCCTCCACAGGTGCTGATCTGCTCCCCCATCCCATGCACCAGGTCCAGCTGATCTGCCATTGTGGACAGAGAACATCCCCCAGTGTGATGCATGGAATCTCCCCAGCTGCTCCCTGTTGGCACGGGCCTGAGGGGAGAAGACATCTAAGGAGAGCCACCAGCTAGGGAAAGCGCTGAGTACAAAGAGCAGATTCCCTATATTCCTAGGTACTTTTTCTGGGCCTTTATTTGGTGGGGAATTACCAACAAACCAAGTGCAAAGGGAAACCCTCAATGGAAAACCAAGTATATAAAATGTTTAGATAATTGAAAGAAACCAATGTGCAAAATAACCTTATTAAATAAGCAAATGCCCCAAACGCAACAGGAAATCACAGGGCCCATTGAGATCCAAGCGGAAATGACAAAGCCAAATAACCAAATCAAAGCACCAGAGAGAACAGGGAATGTGGAACAACTATTCAAGGATATTTATAAAGGAATAAAGGAGATCAGGAAGACAATAGAAGAGCATAAAGAAGAATCTGAAAGATACATAGAAAAATGGCAGATCTTTCAGACATGAAAGATACATTAGACCAAATTATAAATATACTAGATATACACAATAGCAGATTCAAAACAGCCAAAGGAAGAACAAGTCAGCTAGAAGACAGAACAATTGAACTAGAGCACATAAAAGGACAAATAGCAAGAAAGATGGACACATGGAACTAGATCTCAGGGAAATGATGGAGAACAGGAGGCAGACAAGTATAAGAATCACTGATGTCCTAGAAGGAGAAAAGAAGAGTAAAGGGCTGGGAAAGGTACTTGAAGAAATAATTGGGAAAAACTTTCCAACCCTTATAAAAAATGTAAATACATGAATCAAAGAGGCCAAACAAACACCAAATGGAATAAATCCAAATAAGGCTACTGCAAGACATAGACTAATCAAACTATCAAAGATTGGAAAGAAACAGAAAGTTCCTGAAAACAGCACAAGAAAAGCAATCTACTACATACAAGAGAAAACACATATGACCAAGTTTGCAATATTCAACAGGCACATGGAACCAAGGAGGCAGAAGTATGATATATTTAAGATTCCAGGCAAGAATTCTTTATCCAGCCCAGTTGTCCTCCAAAACTGACAGGGAGATTAAAATCTTCAAAGACAAACAAAAACTAAGAGAACTAATCAACAAGAGACCTGTTCTACAAGAAATACTAAAGGGAGTCCTGTCAGCTGAAGGAAATGTCAGAAGTAGGAGATGTGAAGGAGGGCACAGAATTGAAGAATACAAGTATCAGTCATTGAAACAGTAAAAAGGGAGAGAGGAGAAAAAATACAGAGAGAAGTGACATATAAAACCAAAAGGATAAGATGGTAGATTGAAGAACGACTTTAACAATAATAACTCTGAATGCTAATGGACTATACTCACCAATTAAAAGACACAGCTAGGCAGAATGGATCAAAAATATATAATCTGTCTACACACTGTTCACAAGAGACACATCTCAGAACCAAGGACACAATTAGATTGAAAGTGAAAGGATGGAAAAAGATGTTCTATGCAAGTTGTAACCAAAAGACAGCAGGTGTAGCTACACTAACATCAGATAAAAGAGACTTTAAATGTAAAGAGGTCATAAGAGACAAAGAAGGACACTACATATTAAAAAAAGGGACAATTCACCAAGAAGAAATAATAATCAGAATTAATTTAATGCTCCCAAACAAGGACCTCAAACGTATATGAGGTAAACATTGGCAAAAACTGAAAGGAGGTATAGACATTTCAACATTAATACAGGGAGACTTCAATACACCTCTCTCCTCTATAGATAAAAGAATCAGACAGTAGATCAACAAGGAAACAGAGAACTTAAACAATCTAATAAATGAATTAGACCTAACAGACACAGATAGGACATTATACCCCAAAACACCAAGATATACATTCTTTTCTATGAACACGGAATGTTGTCCAGACAGATCATATGCTTAGACGCAAACCGAATCTTTAAAAATTTAGCAAGATTGAAATAATCCAAAGCACTTCCTCTGACCACAATTTAATGAGGTTGGAAATTAATAATCACCAAAGAACAGGAACCTTCACAAATGTATGGAGATTAAACAACACACTCTTAAATAATCACTGGGTTAAAGAAGAAATTCCTAGAGAAAACAGTAAGTATCTGGGGATGAATGACAATGAGAATTAAACAGATCAGAAATTATGGGATGCGGAAAAGGCAGTGGTGAGACGGATACTTATATATACCCTAAATGCATATATTTAAAAACAAGAATGAGCAAAAATCAAGGACGTAACTACTTCCATGTAGAATTTAGAGAAAGATCAGCAAACTAACCCCAAAGCAAATAAAAGAAGAGAAATAAGAAAAATTAAAGCAGAAATAAACAAACTAGAGAAAGATTAACAAAACCAAAATTTATTAAATAGAAATCAATGAATCCCTACTGATAATATTAGATAGAAAACTGAGTAATTAAGTAAAAAAATAAATAAAAATGAAAAGGGGGCCTCGTCTCTCCAGTAGAATGATGACTGATAAGTGTAATGAGTAGCGAAGTTGGAAAATTATCATTATGCAAACACCAGAGTTAAGACTGGTTTGTGAAAAATCAACAATGACTATTAGATCTAGGAAGAAAGTTTGTTGTGTCTTTTCATACATTGCTGATTTTTTTTACCAGGGGAAAAATGCCATGAATATAATAGCAGCATTATTTCTAATAGTGAAAAAGGGGAGACAACCCAAATTTCCATCAGCTGAATGGATAAACAAAATGTGGTATACACATACAGAGGAATATTATTCAGCCATTAAAAGAATGGAGTACTGATACATATTACAAAATGCAATATGTAACAATTGTTGAACAAACTATTCTAAGTAGTAGAGAGGGCTTATTTCTAATTAATTTGTGAGCATGGATTTATTTTGCATATGGGAGAGATGTGAATATGTTGGGTGAGAAAATGTAATGGGGTAATGTGGTATCAGCCTTCAAGCTCGCCTTCAATGCTCATTGCCTCTGGAGATTCATGCCCTGTGTAGTTCTCGCACAAATTGAAAAAAGGCTGACTTGGCATGGAAAGTCAGAACCTGAGCAGATGGAAGAAGGCATCCAAGCATGAGGTGGCCTCACCAAGGGTCTCAGAAATAGAGGGTGAAAGGTGGGTTCCTGTTGGGAAGGCGGAGTACGGGAGGGTCACAGAGGGTGTCCACACATGGGAGCAGAACAGTATGGGGTTTCAGAGGCTGAGCAAGATGAAGAGGAGGAGGTCAAAACCCAGGAATGATGAAGCTGTCTTCATGCTGGGGTACGGAGGGCTCATGGCTGCCTATAAGAAGTCAAAGCACAAGCAGGGAAAGGAAGGGTTGCATGTGTGGGGAAAGGAGGTGGCAGTAGAGATAGGAGATGGATCACACCTAGGAGGATTGATGAAATAAGTAAACATATTAAGAATAGTGAAAGCTAGGGTTTTTAATATTGGAAAAGGGAGTTA
>PVIY010034360.1:0-27195 GCA_004026745.1 Myrmecophaga tridactyla
TGGGTTGATCTTGGGGTCCACCCCCATGAAACTTATTCCTGCAAAGGATAAACTAAGCCTACTTAAAATTAAGCCTAAGAGTCACCCACAGAGAACATCTTTTGTTGCTCAGATGTGACCTCTCTCTCTAAGCAAATTCAGCAGGTGAACTCATTGCCCTCCCTCCTATATGGGACATGACTCCCAGGGGTGTAAATCTGGGAGTCACCCCAGATTTACATTCCATCACCCCAAAAATAAACTTTGTACAGTTTAAGCATTCATTATTCCCCACCACCCCCTTGGTAACCCATATTCTAGTTTTGACTCTATGAATTTGCTTATTCTAATTATTTCTTATCAGTGAGATCAACATGTTGACTGAAATATGCCAGACACAAAAAGGACAAATACTGCTTTATAGGCCATATAAGGACTCTAGATTATACTCTAGATCAAGGCATCCTGGCACCATTGACATTTTGGGTCAGATAATTCTTTGTTGAGGGGGACTGTCCTGGGCATTATAAGATGTTAAACCCATTCTTAGGCAGTAGATACCAGTAGCATTCCGCTCGTGTGACAGCCAAAAGGGTATCCAGACATTGCTAATGTCTTCTGGAACAAAATCATCTTCAAACCCCCTTTCTCCCTCCCCATCTATCATACACTAGATGATAGGGGAGGGATTGTAAGTGGAGGAGAGACATAGTCTTGACATATTTTTAAAAACTTTCTTGACATATAATTACATACCATAAACCCATCCATTTATAAGTGTACAGCTTGATGGGTTTTAGCATATTTACAGAGATATGCAGCCATCACCAAAATTTATTTTAGAACATTGCCATCACCCCAAATAGGAATCTTGTACCCATTAACAGTAGTTCCCCAATTATGTTCTTTTATATGTGGATATTCAGCTGTCCCAGAACCATTTATTGAAAACCATTCTTCCTGTATTAAATTGTTTTGGCACTCTGATAAAAAATAATTTACCATAAATGTGAGAGTTTGTTTCTGAGCTCTTCATTCTCTTTCACTGATCTATACATATTTTTTATATCACTGCTACACTGGTTTATTGTTATTATTGTCTTCTTGCAGATTTTTTTCTAATTAGAGAAGTTTTGGCTTTACAGAAAAATCATACAGAAAGTACAGAGTTCCCATATACTCTCCCCCACACGTGCAGTTTTCCCTATTATTAACACTTTACGTTAGTGTGGTCCTTTTGTTTCAATTGATGAAACAATATTATTTTATTATTAATATAGTCTATAGTTTGCATCAGGGTTCACTCTGCTGTACACATTGCTTTGATTACTGTTGTAGCAAGTTTTGAAATCAGAAAATGTGAGTCCTCCAACTTTGTTCTTTTTCAAGACTGTTTTGGCTACTGTAGGCCCCTTGCACTCATTTCCATATGAATTTTAGGATGAGCTTGTCAATTTCTGCAAAAAAAAAAAACTCAAATGAGATTTTTATAGTGATTACACTGAATTTGTAGATCAATTTGGAAGACATCTTAGTTCCCCAAGCTGCTAAAACAAATCCGTACAATTGGGATGGCTTTAAAAATGGGAATTTATTGGCTGGTGGTTTTGAGCCTAGGGCAAGTTCAAAATCAAGGCATTAGGTGATGCTTTCTCCCCAAAGACTACGATATTCTGGGCTGGCTTCTCATGATCCTTGAGCCTTTGGCTTTTCTGTCATATGGCAATGCACTTGGCAATGTCTTCAACTTTCTTACTGGTTTCCAGTTTCTTCTGTTTCAGATTCTTCTCTTCCACATGGCTTTGTCTTCATAAAACCTCCAGTAAAAAGATTAAGGCCCAACCTCACACAATTGGGCCACACTTCAATAAAAAAATAATATCTTCAAAAGGTGTTATTTACAGTGGATTCATAGACACAGGAATGGATTAATACTAAGACCATGTCTATCTCTGGGATATATAATTTAACCTACCATACAAGGTATTGCTATCTTAATATGAAGTCTTCTGATCCTTGAGTATGGGATGCCTGTGTTTAAGTCTTCTTTAATTTCTTTCAACAGCTTTTTAGTTTTCTATGTACATTTCTTAAACATCTTTTGTGAAATTTATTCATAAATATTTTATTCTTTTGGATGCTGTTGTAAATGGAATTGTTTTCTTAATTTCATCTTTGGATCATTTATTGTTAGTGTCACCTTTGGTTTTTGTCTATAGCTCTTATATCCTGAAACCTTGCCGAACTTGTTTATTTTAACTGTTTTAGTAGATTCCTTAGGATTTTCAAATATAAGATTGTGTCATCTGAAAATAAAGATAGTTTTACTTCTCCTTTTCCAATATGGAAGCCATTTATTTATTTATTTCCTTGTCTGATTGCTCTTCCTAAAATCTCTAGTGCAATTTTGAATAAAAATGGCAAGAGGAGACATCTTTGCCTTGTTCCTAATCTTAGGGGGCTAGCACTTAGTCTTTCATCATTAACATGATGTTAGCTCTAGGATTTTTGAAGATGCCCTTTATAAGGTTGAGGAAGTGCCCTTCTGTTCCTAGTTTGTTGAGTGTTTTTTTTTAATGCAATTTATTGAGATATGTTCACATAGCATAGAAACCATCCAAAGTATACAATCACTGGCTCACAGTGTCATCGCATAGTTGTGTATATAGCCTCAAGATCAAATTCAGAACATTTTCATTACTACAGAAAAGAAATAAAATAAAAAGAAAACCAAAATCCTCCCATACTCCTTATCTCACCATGTCATTGAGCCATTGGTGTGGTACATCTGTTATTATTAAGAAGTATTAAAATATTACTGTTAGCTATAGTCCATCATTTGCAATAGGTACATTTTCCCCATATACCCCTCTACTATTCTTATAATACTATCGTACATCTGCTCTAATTCATGAAAGGAATTTTTCGTATTTATATTAATCACAGACATTGTCCACCACAAGATTCACTGTGTTATACATTCCCATGTTTTAACCTCCAATTTTCCTGCGGTTGACATATATGACTCTAAACTTACCCCCTCTTCCACATCACACACCATTCAGCACTGTTAATTATCCTTACAATACTGTGCTACCAGCACCTCTATCCATTTCCAAACGCTTAAGTTCACCACAGTGAAACATTCGACACATATCAAGCAACCACTCTATTCTTTAGTCTCATTCTATATCCTGCTAACCTGTATTCTATATTTTATGTCTATGAGTTTACATATTATAATTAGTTCATATCAGTAAGATCATAAAATATTTGTTCTTTTGTGTCTGACTTATTTCACATAACATCATGTCCTCAAGGTTCACCTACATTGTCACATGCTTCAGGACATTATGAATATCAGTTTGCAAATGTCTATTTGTGTCCCTGCCTTTAGATCTTCCAGGTATAACCCAAGTAGCAAGGATAGCCGTGCTGTAAGGCAACTCTATATTTAGATTCCTGAGGAATCGCCAAACTGTCCTCCACAGCACCTATACCAGTTTACATTCCCACTGGCAGTGAATAAGTGCTCCGATTTCTCCACATCCTCTCCAACACTTGTAGTTGTCTGTTTAATAGTTATAATAATCTAATTATAATTCAAAAATACCTTATTGTGGTTTTGATTTGCATTTCCCTATTAGCTAGTGAAGCTGAGCACCTTCTTATGTGTCTCTTAGCCATTTGTATTTTCTCTTTGGAGAAATGTTTATTCATGCCCTTTGCCCACTTTATAATTGAGTTGTTTGTCTTTTTATTGTCGAGTTGTGGAATTTTTTTACATATGCTGGATATCAAACACTTGTCAGATATGTGGTTTCCAAATTTTTTCTCCCATTGAATCAGTTGTCTTTTCACCCTTTTGAAAAAGTCCTTTAAAGCACAGAAGTGGTCAATCTTGAGGAGTTTCCATTGATCTATTTTTTCTTTCATTGCTTGTGCTTTGGGTGTAAAGTCTAAGAAACTACTGCCTGTCACTAGATCTTTTTCTTTTTGTCATTAAAGTGGGAAATTGTATGGTATATATGTTACAACAGTAATTTTTTTTAGAAAAGTCATATAACTGTACAACAAAAAGGGGGATCTCTAATGTAAACTATGGACTATGATTGATAAAATAATTGTAATTGAAAAAAAGCTCATTCATTCTCACCCCTTCTTTACCTCTAACAGTTGTGACATGAACAGTGTTGTCAGGTGAAGCCTGTTAAACTCCATTTATTAGTTTTTTGCCTTTATTTTCTGGGCTGGCCAAATAAGACAATAACCCTATCGATATCAGCTACAGCAGGCAGTAACACACACAAAGTCAATACTCTGTAAAACTCCATTTATGAACTCCGCATAGTTCGCACCACATACAGTAAATTCAAGGCATATATGGATGTCAAGAAAACACAGGCATGTTGGCAGTAGAGCTGATCATTTTGCTGAAAAACAGAACACTTTTAAGAATGAATGAGAAGAACACTGAAAGTTGTGCAATAAATATCTAATTCTAGCATACCTGGCTGGGCCAGTAAACGGTATTTATAATCAATGTTTGTGTAAATAGTCTTTATTGCTTCTTTTTTTGTATTCATCACCATGATCATTTTTTTGAACATTTGCATGTCTCCAGCAAAAGAAATAAAAAAGAAAACTCTCATACATACCATACCTCTTACCCCTCCCTCTCATTGACCACTAATATTTCAATCTACTCAATTTATTTTAACCTTTGCTCTCCCTATTATTTGTTTATTTTTTATCCATATTTTTTACCCATCTGTCCATACTGTAGAGAAAAGGAGCATGGATCTTGAAGATGTTTCCCAACATTTTCTTCTAGGAGTTATATGGCACTGGTTCTTGTATTTAGGTCTCTGATCCATTTTTGAGTTAATTTTTGAATAGTGTGTGAGATAGGGATCTTTTTTCATCCTTTTGGTCATAGATATCCATTTCTCCTAACACCATTTACTGAACAGGTTGTTCTGACCCAGTCGAGTGGGCTTGGGAGCCTTATCAAAAATCAGTTGGGGGCGGGACACAGTGGTTCAGCAGGCAGAGTACTCACCTGCCATGCCGGAGACCTGGGTTTGATTCCTGGTTCCTGCCCACGTTTAAAAAAAAAAAAATCAATTGGCTATGGTAGCCCCATGAGAAACTCTGGAATCTGTCCTGTAACTACTTGTGGAAGAGTGCTTTGAAAACTGTTGCCTTTTTTTTTTTTCTTTGCTTTGTATCTATGTTAAATTATAAAATAAAAAAATTTTTTTTTAAATCAATTGGCTATAGATCTGGGGTCTCTTTCTGAGTTCTTGATTCGATTCCATTGATCAATAAGTCTATCTTTATTCCAGTACATGCTGTTTTGACCACTTTGGCTTTCTTCTATGCTTTCAAGTCAGGATACATGATACCTCCCACCTCATTCTTCTTTTTCAAGATATTTTTGGCTATTTGAGGCCTCTTATCCTTCCAAATAAAAATGATAATTAGCTTCTCTATTTCTTCAGCATAGTTTGTTGGAGTTTTGATTGGTATTGCATTGAATCTGCAGATGAGTTTGGGTTGAATTGACATCTTAATGTCATTTAGCCCTCCAGTCCATGAACACAGAATGTCTTTCAATTTATTTAGGTCTCCTTTGATTTCTTTTAGCAATGTTTTGTAGTTTTCTGTGTACAAGTCCTTTACCTCATTGCTTAAGTTCATTCCTAGATATTTTATTATTATTTTAGGTGCTATTGCAAATGGAGGTTTTTCCCTGATTACCTCATCAGATAGCACATTACAAGTGTATAGAAACACCACTGATTTTTGCATTTTGGCCTTGTATCCTGTCACTTTGCTGAACTCAGTTATTAGCTCAAGTAGCTTTGTTGTCATTTTTTTCTGGATTTTCTAAATATAGGATCATGCCTTCTACAAGTAGTGACAGTTTTACTTTTCCCTTTCTAATTTGGTTGTCTTTTATTTTTTTCTTGCCTAATTGCTCTGGCTAAAACTTCCAGTACAACGTTGACAGTGTTGACAATGGGTATCCTTGTCTTGCTCCCCATCTTAGAGGGAAAGCTTTCAGTCTCTCACCATTGAGTATGATGTTAGTTGTGGGTTTTTCATAGATGCCCCTTATCATGTTGAGGAAGTTTTCCTTCAATTCCTACATTTTGAAGCGTTCATGAGAGGATGCTGAATTTTGTCAAGTGCCTTTCCTGCATTAATCAAGATGATCATGTGGCTTTCCCTTTTAATTTGTTAATGTGGTGTATTACATTAATTGATTTTCTTGTGTTGAAAAGAAACACCCTCACATGCCTGGAATAAAACGCAGTTATGGTGTATAATTTTTTTAATATGCTGTTGGATTCTATTTGCAAATATTTTGCTGAGGATTTTTACATCTGTATTCATTAAATTGGTCTGAAGTTATATCTTTTCTTGTGGTATCTTTATCCAGTTTTGACATTAGGGTAATATTGCCTTCACAGAATGAGTTAGGTAGTGCTCCCTCTTGTTTTTTGTAAGAGTGTGAGCAGGAATGGTATTACTTTTCTTGGAATTGGTAAAACTCACCTGTGAAGCACTCCAGTGCTGGGTTTTTCTTTCTTGGTAAGTTTTTGATGTCTGATTTGATCTTTTTACTTGTGATTGGTTTGTGAAGGTTTTCTATTTCTTCTTGAGTGAGAGTAGGTTGTTTGTGTGTTTGTAGGAAGTTATCCATTTCATCTAAGTTGTCTAGCTTTTTGGCATAGAGTTGTTCATAGTATCCACTTATGATCTTTTTTATTCCTTTGGAGTCTGTGGTAATGCCCCAACTCATTTCTGATTTTATTAGAAGTTTCTCTCTTTTAGACTATCAGTCTAGGTAAGGGTTTGTCACTTTTGTTGATCGTCTCAAAAAAACAATGTTTGGTTTTATTGATTCTCTCCATTGTTTTTTTATTCTCTATTTCATTAATTTCTGCTCTGGTCTTTGTTATTTCTTTCCTTCTGCTTGTTTTGGAATTAGTTTGCCGGCCTTTCTCCAGTTTCTACAGTTGTTCAGTTAAGTAGTAGATTCTAGCTCTTTCCTCCTTTTTAATCTAGGTGTTTAAGGCTATAAATTTCCTTCTCAGCATTACCTTTGTTGCATCCCATAAGTTTTGATACATTGTGTTCTTGTTTTCATTCTTCTCGAGATATTTACTGATTTCTCTTGCCATTTCTTCTTTGTTCCATTGATTGTTTAAGAGCATGTTGCTTAACCTCCATATATTTGTGTATTTTCTGGTTCTCCATTTGTTTTCAGCTTCATTCCATTATGATCAGAGAGTACTTTGATAATTTCAATATTGACTATTTTGTGTCCCAGAATATGTTCTATCCCTGAGACTATTCCATGAGCACTTGAGAAGAATATGTATCCTGCTTTTTTTGGGATGCAGTGTTCTATATACGACTACTAGGTCTGGTTCATTTATCATATAATTTAGGTTCTCTGTTTCTATATTGATCCTCTGTTTAGTTGTTCCATCTGTTGGAGATAGTGGTATGTTGAAGTCTCCCACTATTATGGTAGAGTCATCAGTTATTCCCTTCATTTTTGCCATTGTTTGCCTCATGTACTTTGGGGCATCTTGATTAGGAGCATAGATATTTATAATTATTACTTCTTCCTTTTATTACTGTCTAGTGCCCTTCTTTCTCTCTTTTAACATTTTCACATTTAAAATCTTTTAAATCTGATAGTAGTGTACCCCAGCTTTCTTTTGGTTACTATTTGTGTGGAATATCTTTTTTCATCCTTTCACTTTCAACCTATTTGCATTTTGGGGTCTAAGATGAGTCTCTAATAAACAGCATATAGTGGGATCTTTTAAAAAATCATTCCTTTTTTTTCTGTTTTTGTTTTATTTCTTTTTCTGAATAGATGCAAACGTTCCAAGACATGATCATGATGATGAATGTGCAACTATGTGATGATATTGTGAATTACTGATTATATATGTAGAACAGAATGATCAAAGTAGGAATGTTTGCGTTTGTTACGTGTTTTTTGGTATTTAAAAAAATTTTTTTTAATTAAAAAAAATCCATTCTTCCAATCTGTGTCTTTTCTTTGGGAGTTTAATCCATTAACGATCGAAGTTATTACTGTAAATGTAGTTCTTGATTCAACCATCTTATCCTTTCTTTTTTATTGGTCAGATCTATTTTTTTTCTTTTCTCCTTTTCTCCTTCGTTACCCTTAATAATATTCTTAAATTCTGTACCCCACTCCAGACCTCACTCTTTTGTCTTTTCTTGGGGCCATTCTCTTATTAAAAACCCTCTCAATTTCTGTTTATCTGTGAATATTTTAAACTCTTCCTCAATTTTGAAGGACAGCTTTGCTGGATAGAGAAGTCTTAGCTGGCAATTTTTCTCTTTCAATATCTTAAATATATCATACCACTGCCTTCTTTTTTTTTTTTTTTAATTTGCATATGGGCAGGAGGCACCAGGGATCGAACTCCAGACCTCCAGCACGGTAGGTCGGAGCTCTGCCTGCTGAGCCACGGCAGCCGCCCAGTTTTAATCTTTTTTTTTTTTTTTTTTTTTTTAACATGGGCAGGCACCGGGAATCGAACCCGGGTCCTCGGGCATGGCAGGCAAGCATTCTTACCTGCTGAGCCACCGTAGCCCAGCCACCACTGCCTTCTTGCTTCCTCGGTGTCTGCTGAGAAATCAGCACTTAGTCTTATCTGGCTTCCCCTGTTTGTAGTGAGTCACTTTTCTCTTGCTGCTTTCAGAATTTTTTCCTTCTCATTGGCATTTGACAGTCTGATTACTATGTGTCTTGGAGCAGGTCTATTTGGATTTATTCTGTTTGAAGTACATTGGGCTTCTTGGATTTGCATATTTATGTCTTTTATAAGTGTTGAGAAAATTTTAACCATTATTTCTTCGAATATTCTTCCTAGCCATTTTCCCTTCTCTTCTTCTGGGACACCCATGATGTGTATGTATTTGTGTACTTTTTGTTGTTAATCATTTCTGAGACCCTGCTAAAATTTTTTGATTTTTTTTCTCCATTTGTCCTTTAGCCTGTTCAAATTCAGTTGATCCACCTTATAGCTCACTGATTCTTTCTTTTGCCTTTTCAAATCTGCTGTTGCATGTCTCCAGTATATTTTTTATTTCATCTACAGTGTTTTTAAATTTCCATAATATCTGTAACTTTTTAGTGTATTCTTTAAAAATCTTTATGCTCATCTAGTGTCTTCTTAATATCCTTTATCTCTTTATACACATTTTCTTCATTTCTTTGAATTAATTTAGGTGATTTCTTTGCACATCTTTGATTAATTGTTCCAGATTTTAAATCTCCTCTGACTTTTTGATCTGATCCTTCAACTGGGCCATTTCTTCATCTTCTTCTTTTTTTTTCCCTCCTCTTTTATATGATCTTTATTAAGAATGGTCAATGTTAAATAGTGAAACATATGGAAGCATTACTTGTGAAGTCCTTTGTGTACTCTAGCTGCAGAGATGCAACATCTAGTTCATTGCTATATATGAGTACAGGTTTTCTTCCTGGATAGTAAGATTTGGAGTTTGTTCCCTTTACCAGAGCCATAATACCCCATACTATATCTATCCTTTTGTGTCTGGCTTATTTCACTCAGCATTACATCCTCTAAGTTCGTCCATGTTGTCATATGCTTCAGGACCTCAATTTCGTCTTACTGCTGCATAATATTTCATTGTGTGTATATACTACATTTTTTTAATCCACTCATCAGTTGATGGGCGCTTAGACTGTTTCCATCTTTTGGCAATTGTGAATAGTGTCGCTATGAATATCAGTGAGTCATAGAGCAATGTGATATTTAGTTTTCTAAGGGACTGCCAAACTATCTGTCACAGCAGCTGTACCATTATACATTCCCACCAGCAGTGAAAAATGTTCCAATTTCTCCACATCCCCACCAACATTTGTGGTTTCCTGTTTGTTTAGTTGCAGCCGTTCTTATAGGTGTGAGATGGTATCACATTGTAGTTTTGATTTGCATTTTCCTTATAGCTAATGAAGATGAGCATCTCTTCATGCACTTTTAGCCATTTGTATTTGCTCTTCAGAAGAAACGTGTATTCATGTCTTTTGCCTACCTTATAATTGGGTTGTTTGTTCTTTTGTTGTTGAGTTGTATAATTATTTTATATTCAAAGAATGTCACACCTTTATGCAATATATGGTTAACAAATATTTTCTCCTTTTGAGTTGGCTGCCTCCTCACCTTTTGGACACAAAAACTTAAAAAATTTTTTTAATTAATTAATTTATTTATTTGGTGCATGGTCCAGGAATTTGAACCCGGGTCTCCCGCACGGAAGACGAGCATTCTACCACTGAACCACCTGTGCACACTGGTACAGAAACTTTTGATTTGAGAGGTTCCCATTTATCTATTTTTCTTTCATAGCTTGTGCTTTGGATGTAAAGCACATCCTACCTCCTATCACTAGGTCTTGAAAATGTTCCCCTATATTTTCTTCTAGGAGTTTTATGGTAGTGGCTCTTATAGTTAGGTCTTATATACATTTTGAATTAATTTTTGCCTACAGTGTAAGACGGGTCCTTTTTCTTTTCTTTTTTTTTTTTTTTGGCTATTGATATCCAGTTTTCCCAAGTTCATTTATTGAAAAGACTATTTTGTCCCAATTAGTGTATTTGGGGTCCTTGCTGAGGATTAATCGACTATAGATTTGATGGTCAATCTCCATGCTTTCGATTTGGCTCCAATGGTCAATATTTCTATTTTTGTGCCAGTACCATGCTGTTTTGACCACTGTGGCTCTATAGTAAGCTTTAAAGTGAGGAAGTGTTAGTCCTCCCATTTCATTCTTATTTTTTAGGATATCTTTAGCTAATCAAGGTTTCTTTCTCTTCCAAATAAATGTTATAATTAGCTTTTCCAAGTCTTCAAAATAGGTTCCTGGAATTTTAATCAGAATTGCATTGAATCTATAGATCAATTTGGGTAGAATTGACATCTTAGTGACATTCAACCTTCTGATTATGAGTACAGAATATCTTTCCATATATTAAGATCTTCTTTGGTTTCTTTTAGCAATGTTTTATAGTTTTCTGTATACAGGTCCTTTACATCTTGGTTAAATTTATTTCTAAATACTTGACTCTTTAAGTGGCTATTTTGAATGGAATTTTGTCCTTAATTGTCTCCTCAGCGAGATCATTAATTGTATATAGAAACATTACTGATTTTTGTATATTAATCTTATATCTCACCACTTTACTGAATTTATTTATTAGAACAAGTAGCTTTGTCACAGATTTCTTAGAATTTTCCAAGTATAAGATCATGTCATCTGCAAATAATGAAAATTTTACTTCTTCCTTTCCTACCTGGATGCCTTTTATTCCTTTCTCCTGCTTTATCACTCCAGCTAGAGCTTTCTAGTACAACGTTGAATAATAGTGGTGACAGAGGGCATCCTTGTCTCATTCCCAATCTTAGGGGAAATACTTTCACTCTCTCACCATTGAGAATAATGCTAGCTGTGGGTTTTTCATATATGCCCCTTATGGTATTGAGGAAGTTTCCTTCCATTCCTATATTCTTTTTAATTAAAAAAAAAATATATATATATATATATTTTAAATGAGGAGGTATTTTCAAAACAATAAGGAAGGAGATGGTCAACATATGTATCAGTAAGTATAGTGGTCTGATAAGACATAGAATCTTTGTTCTCTAGGCAGATTACTCAGATAGTTAAAACCTTTTATAAATAGATTTAGATTGAAATGCTAGTGGTCAATGAAAGAGAGGGTCTAAGGGGTATGGTAGGTATGAATATTTTTCTGTTGTCTTTTTATTTCTTTTTCTGAATTGATGCAAATGTTCTAAGAAATGATCATGATGATGAATATGCAACTATGTGGTGATATTGTGAATTACTGATTATGAATGTAGAACGGAATGATCATAAGTTAAGAATGTTTGTGTTTGTTTGTTGTTATATTTTTAAAAATTTAATAATTAAAAACAAAGTCAACAGGAAAAAAAAAAACTTTTATAGATTATTCTCACGTTCTCCAAGAAAACATTGTCATTTTAACAGAGTGAAAACCAAATTCTTGTTTTGTATGAAGATACATCTGATAAACTACTAAAAATCTTTTAAAACTATAAAATCTTAGCCAACCTTAACCACAACCAGTAAAATTCACTTCCAGCAAGACTTCTGCAACTTTCTATATCCGTCCATTTTGTCCTACACATTCCTGTTTCTCATTCTGCAACAATCAGTTATTTTACTTAACGGGAAAAAGTACTCTCTTTTCCTTTAACAAAAACACTTCCAAAAAAAAAAAAAAAGCACTTCCTGCATACTTTACATATTTTAATTACAAAAAAAGAAGACCTTGAAATCAATCTTCAAGCCAACATCCCACAAAACACAACTCTTCTTTTTGTTGTTGTTGTTTTTTTCTTTTTTGTGAAAAATAACATTTATACAAAAAAGCAATAAATTTCAAAGCACATCACAACAATTAATTGTAAAACAGATTTCAGAGTTTGGAAAATGTTACAATTCCAATGTTTTAGTTTTTTACTTCTAGATACTCTAAGATACTGGAGACTAAAAGAAATATCAGGGTGGGCCACAGTGGCTCAGCAAGCAGGAATGCTTGCCTGCCATGCCCGAGGACCCGGGTTCGGTTCCCGGTGCCTGCCCATGTTAAAATATATATATATATATATATAATGATTCAGCAATCATACTTGTTTGTTAAACCCTAACTTTTCTGTGTAACTCCACCATCACCTTTGATATTTCTCCCAGTCTTTAGGGGTATTTGGGCTATGCCCACTCTAACTTTTTCATGTTGAAAGGGGCTGTCAATAATATGGGATGGGGGATGGAACTAGTTGATGTTCTGGACAGGCTGGCCCCTCTGCATTTCAGGACATATCGGGTCCAGGGACCTATCTAGAGGTTATAGGTTTCTGGAAAGATACCTTAGTGCATGGAAACTTTGTAGAATCTTATATATTGCCCTAGGTGTTCTTTAGGGTTAGCAGGAATGGTTTTGGTTGTGATTCCTACCTTTGATATGTTTAGGTAGGGAAAGGATGCTAAATTTTGTCAAATGCTTTTTTGGCATCAATCGATATGATCGTGGGATTTTTTTTCCTTTCAATTTGTTCGTGTGCTGTAGTACATTGATTGATTTTTTGTTGTTGTTGTTGAACCACCCTTGCATTCCTGGTCCAACCCCACTTGGTCATGATGTATAATTATTTTAATGTATTGTTAGATTCAGTTTGCTAGTAATTTGTTGAGAATTTTTGCATCATATTCATTAGGGAGATTGGTCTGTAATTTTCCTTTCTTGTAGCGTCTTTATCCAGTTTTGATACTAGAGTGATGTTAGCTTCAAAAATGAGTTAGGTAGTATTCCTGTTTCCTCAATTTTTTGGAAGAGTTTGAGCAGAAATGAGGTTAGTTCTTTTTTAAATGTTTCATAAAATTCCTCTGTGAAGTCATCTGGCAGGGAAGATCTTCTATTTCTTCTCGAGCCAGTGTCAGTAGTTTGTATGCTTCTAGGAATTTGTCTGTTTCATCTAAGTTGTCTATTTTGTTAGCACATAACTGTTCATTATGTCCTCTTATGTTTTTTTTAATTTCTTCAGGATCCATGGTAACACCCCCCACTTTCATTTCTGATTTTGTTTAATTGTTCCCTCTTTTTTTCTTTGTCTGTCTAGCAAGGGTCCATCAGCTTTATTGATTTTCTCAAAAGAACCAGCTTTTGGTTTTATTGATTCTTTCTATTGTTTTATTGTTGTTGTTGTTCTCTAGTTTATTTATTTCTGCTTTAATCTTAGTTATTTGTCTTGTATTTGCTTTGGGGTTAGTCTCCTGTTCTTTCTCTAGTTCCCCCAGGTAAGCAGTTAGGTCATCAATTTTTGCTTTTTCTTCTTTTTTAATATATGCATCTAGGATGATAAATTTCCCTCTCAGCACTGCCTTTGCCAAATCTCATAAGTTCTGATATGTTGTATTTTCATTATCATTCATCTCCAGGTATTTACCAATTTCTCTAACAAGTTCTTCTTTGACCCATTGATTGTTTAAGGGTGTATTGTTTAATCCCCCAAATATTTGTGTATGTTCTAGTTCTTTAGTGATTATTAATCTCCAGCTTGATTCAGTTGTAATCAGAGAAAGTGCTTTGAATAATTCCAATCTAGTTAAATTTATAAAGGCTTGATTTGTATTCCAGTTAATGATCTATTCTGGAGAATGTTCCATGAGCACTAGAGAAAAATGCATATCCTGATATTTGGGGGGTAATGAACTTTTCATTAGTTAGGTCTAATTCATTTATCACATTGTTTAAATTCTCTCTATCCTTATAGATCCACTGTCCAGTTGTTCTATTCATAGAGGAGAGTGGTATATTGGAGTCTCCCCCTATTATTGTTGAAACATCTATTGCTCCCATCAGTTTTGCCAATATTTGCCTCATGTACTTTGGGGCTCCTTGATTGGGAGCAATCATAGTTTATGATTGTTATTTATTCTTGATGGATTCTCCCTTTTATTAATATATAATGTTTTTCCTTGTCTCTTATGACATCTTTACATTTAAAGTCTATTTATCTGATATTAGTATGATCACTCCTGCTTTCTTTTGGTTACAACTTGCATAGAACATTTTCATCCATCTTTTCCCTTGCAATCTGTTTGTATCCTTGGGTCTAAGATAAGTCTCTTGTAAGCAGCATATAGATGGTCATACTTTTAATCCATTCTGTCAATCTATTACTTTTAATTGGTGAATTTAGTTCATTAACATTCAGACTTATCACTATAAGGGTAGTTCTTGAATCTACCATCTTATCTTTTAGTTTTTGTTTGTTAGATCTATATTTTCTCTTCCCCCTGTGCTGGTTTGAAAGGATTTATGTACCCTAAAAAGCCATGTTTTAATCCTAATCAATCTTGTGGGAGCAACAGTTTCTTCTAATCCCTATTCAGTATTATAGGTTGGAAACTTGATTAGGCTATCTCCATGGAGATGTGACTCAATCAGTTGTGGGTATTAAACTTGATTAGATGAACTGACAGACTTGATTTTCCCTTGCTCTCCTGCTTTGCTTCTTTTCTTTACCAGACCGGGATGTCTGCAGCTCTCTTTGTGTTTTTCCTCTTGCGCTGCTTGTACTGTCGTTTTTTCTTCGTCTCTTTGTTTCTTTTTTTTTCTTTCTTTCTTTTCTTTCTACTGTCACGTCCTTTATTCGTGGTGATGGCCAACCCAGGTTTCGCGCAAGTGGTAAATAAATGCTAGGTAGTAGTCTTGGGTGAGCACTTTACTTGTGCTGCACGCAGGCCCTTTGTTCGATACTTTCTCCAACCTGCGCGACACCTTCTCCTTGTCGCCATGAACTGCGTCAGCTGCTCCTGGCTCACTCTCTCTGTTCTATCCTTAAAAAAAAAAAAAAAAAAAAAACAACTTGATTAGATGGAGATGTGTTTCCACCCATTCTCCGTGGGACTTGATTAGTTCACTGGAATCCTATAAAAGAGAATGATGGGATATTCTGAGAGAGCAGAGAAGGATGACAGAATGATGAGAGCCACGCAGCAGAGTCCACCAGCCAGGGACCTTTGGAGATGAAGGAGAATGCCCCTGGGGGAGCTTCACAAAGCAAGTGGGCTGGAGAGGAAATTAACAGATGATGCTGTGTTCACCATGTGCCTTTCCAGATGAGAGAGAAACCCTGACCATGTTTGCCATGTGCCTTTCCACTTGAGAGAGAAACCCTGAACTTCATTGGCCTTCTTGAATCAAGGTGTCTTTCCCTGGATGTCTTAGATTGGAGATGTCTATAGATTTTAATTCGGACATTTTCATGGCCTTAGAACTGAACACTTGTAACTTATTAAATTTCCCTTTTTTAAAAAAGCCATTCCATTCCTGGTATATTGCATTTTGGCAACTAGCAAACTAGAACACAATCCCGCCCCCCCACCTCTCTTTTTATCTTTTAAATTATCCTTACTGATACTTTTCAGTTCTCTACCCTCCTCCAGACCTTCCTCTCCTTTTTTTTTTTTTTTTTTTTTCCAGCTGACAAAACTCTCTTTAATATTTCCTATAGGGCAGATCTCTTGTTGGCAAATTCTCTCAGCCTTTCTTTGTCTGTTAAGGTTTGAATCTGCCCTGCAGTTTTGCAGGACAACTTGGCGGGATAAAGAATTCTTGGCTGGAAGTCATTCTCTTTCATAATCTTAAATATATCATACCACTTCCTTCTCACATCCATGGTGCCTATTGAGTAGTCCAAGTTCAGTCTTATGTAGTTTCACTTGTATGTAGTGAATCTCCTCTTGTTGATTTCATGACTTTTTGTTTTTCTTCAAGATTTGACATTCTGATTAATATCTGTCTTGGAGTAAGCATATTTGGATTTATTCTATTTGGAATTTGTTGGACTGGTTTGATTTGCATATTTATGTCTTTTATCAGTGTTAGGAAGTTTTCCCCTATATGATCTCTTCATTTAGCCTTCCCATCCCTTTATTCCTTCTGGGATACCCACAGTTCCTATATTTGTGCATTTTGTGATGTCTATCATTTATCATTTTCCTGAGATCTAGTCCCATTTTTTTCCATTTTTATGGCATTTGTTCTTTTGTGCATTTGAGTTCAATTGTCCTATCTTCTAATTCACTTATTCTTTCTTCTGCCTCTTCAGATCTCCTGTTGTGTGTCTCTAGTATACTTTTAATTTGGTCTACACTATCTTTCATCTCTGTGAGATCTGTTATTTTTTAATTTATTCTTTCTAATTCTTCTGCATGCTCTTCAAGTTTCTTCTTGATATCCTTGATATCATTATGAACATCATTGATTGTTCCAAGTTCTGTGTCCCTTCTGATGATTTAATTTAGTCCTTTGGCTGCGCTGTATCTGCCTGAATCTTACATATTTGTGATCTTCTTACATGTTTGTGATCTTCTGTTGCAAATGTGGCATTTGATTAGGTTATTTTCCAAGTTGATTTCCTTCACTCGTCTAAGATTTTGTATCTACCTGGGTTTGTGTTGAAAGTCTCCTTTTGGATTTGGTTTGTGAGTTCTTCCCCACCAAACCAAGACCCAGATCTCATGGGGGGATTACAGTTATATTTGTGGCTCTATTGAAAGCAAGACAGATAAGCAATTTGCCAGACTGCACTTTCCACTTCTTCCCAGAAGATGGCACTCCTGAGCCACATTTTCCCCTCAGGCCCACTTCTCCCCAACTGCAGGTGCCAGCTGAGGTGAATGGAGACCTGATATAATTCCAGCCAGGGCTGCTGGTCCCAGTCTCTGCCAAAAATACAAGGTACTCACAGCAGCCTGTCTCAGGAGTAGGGAAGAGACACTTTACCCTGGCCAAATGGGTGAGCAAGTCTGCTGGCTTCTGAGTTCCCATGGGAACTCCCAGCTGCAGAGTCTTGAGGGAAGATCTCCCAAGCCAGCTGCGGGGGTGGGCTGGAATCATGGCCAAGCACACTCATTCCATTTTCTCTCTGCCTTTTTGTCCAGGGCTTCCCTAAACAGGGTAGAAGATCATCCTCTGGTCATTGTCGCCTTGGAACCACCGTCGTGGTTGTTTTTACTGTACTGTCTCTCATTGTTGCATGGATATCAGCCTCTCCTATTCAGCCATCTTTCAGAAGCTCTGGGCCATTTCTACTTGAGTTTTAGCATGCTTTTTGATTTTTTGCTGATATCAGGTCATCTGATTATCTTGATGAGTCTATTCTGAAGGTTGATTTCTCTCTTGTCTAGCGTTTAGTCATTGCCTGGGTTTGTATTAGGACACTGCTTTGTCAATTGGGTCATCTATATTTCTCAGCCAAACTAGGCCAGGTACCCATGCCTGGGGCATAGACCAGTTCCAGCCGGCCTGGGATAGGGTCTGGGGAGGCTCTGAAAAGCCCTGCAGTCCCCCTGCACTTTCTGGTCTGCCCAGCAGATGGCTCTATTTAGCGACTTAATCCCCCTCAGATGCTGTTTACCACCTGGAACCCCATAGTGTCTGGCTGACTGGAGCTGGAACTGCAGTGTGCTCATGCCCTCGTTTTGCCAGCCAAAAAATGGCTCAATGTGGGAGTGTTTTTCCCACTTCACTTGTGGCAGAGGACTCCCCCAGGTACCTTAGTTTGCAGCCTTCCCACAGGCAAGTATCGGGCCTCCAGCGGCTGTTTGCTTCTTGGGTGGGGGATGGGCACCAAGACCCAGGGCAGGAAACACAGCCTCCGTCCCTGTTTTCTCAGACTCTTTGTCCTTCACAGACCTGGGCCTTGGAATATCCTTCCCTGCCCCCCCTGGGTCCCCAAATTGTTGATTGGGTAGTTTCTGCCTGGCTACTTGCTGCTTTTAGAGAAGATTTTTGTGGTTCCTTCCCTAATCCTCCATTTTGGAAACGCTTCCTTGCCGCCCTTTTGTATTTCACCCTCCCTTGTAACAAAGTCCTGCCATAGTCCCTGCGGACTTGGTTCTCCGTGTCTGGATATAGGTGGGGATCTGTCTCACTGCTGTGAAATATTTTATAATCCTGATGGGAGGTGGGAGGGTTCCCACTGCCGCCTCTGGGACCAAGCTGTGTGGGACCAAGTGAGGGGGATGGGAGAGGACCAGCTCTTCCAGGATGGAAGTTTCCTCCCTGATATTTTTCTCTTTCTTTGATCCAGCATTTGTGGGGTCCTTCTCCAGTCTGTGCCTTCCACAGAGTTCTGAACAAGTGAGAATTGTTCCCTTTTTTGCTGAATCTCTGGAGAGAGGTTTTCAGTAGCTGTTTATGTCACCATGTTGAAACTGTTGAGCCTTTTTTTTTTTTAACATAAAAGAGTGTAGGATCCTGTCAACTACTTTTTCTGAGTCTATTAAGAATATCATGTAAGTTTTTTCCTTTATTTTATTAATAAGATGCATTATTTTGATTAATTTTTGTATGTTAAACCAACCTTGCATTCCTGGGATAAATTCCACCTGGTAATGGTGTATATTCCTTTTTATGTTTTTCTGGATGCTGGTTTGCTAGTATATTGTTGATAATTTTTGCATATCTATTCTTAAAGGATATTGATCTGTAGTTTTCTTTTCTTGTGATAACTTCTTCTGATTTTAGTATCAGGGTAATACTGACCTTGTAATATAAGTTGGGAAGTGGTTTTTCTTCATCTTTTTTTGGAAGATTTTGTGAATAATCTTTATTAATTCACCTTTAAATGTTCTATAGAATTCACCACCAAAGCCATCTTGGCCTGGACTTTTCTTTGTGGGAAGATTTTTTATTACTAATTCAATCTCTTTATTTATTATTGGTATATTCAAGCTTTCTATTTCTTCTTGAGCCATTTTGAGTTGTTTGTATCTTTCTATGAATTTTTCATTTCATCGAAGCTATCTGATTGTTTGGAATATAGTTGTTCACAGTGTTCTCTTTTAACTCCTTTTATTTTGTAAAGTCCCCTTGTTCATTCCTGATTTTTTACATTTGAGTTTTCTCTTTTTTTCTTGGTCTGTCTAGCTAAAGGTTTGTCAATTTCGTTGATCTTTTCAAAGAACCAACTTTTTGTTTCATTTCCTGGATCGTTTTCATATTCTACATTTTATTCAATTCATTTTAATCTCCATTATTTCTTTCCTTCTGCATGCTTTGGGCTTGACTTGTTCTTTTTTAGTTTCTCACAGAGGGCACTTAAGCTATCAGTTTGAGTTCTTGTTTTTTAATGTAAGCATTTTTACAGCTATAAATTTCCCTTTAACTATATTCTAGAAAGCTGATATAAGTGGAATCACAATATTTATCCTTTTGAGTTTGGCTTATTTCATTTACATAATGTTTTCAAAGTTCATCCATGTTGTAGAATATATCAGAATTTCATTCTTTTTATGGCTAAGTAATATTAAATTGTATGGATATACCACATTTTAAAGTCCATTCATCCGTTGATGGACACTTGGGTTGCTCATACCTTTTTCTTTGTGAATAGTGTGGCTATGAACACTGATGTACAAATACTTGTTTGAGTACCTGTTTTCAATTCTTTGGAGTTGAAATTCTAGGAGTGGAATTTCAGGGTCATATAGTAATTCCATATTTTACATTTTTAAGAACTGCCAAACTATTTTCCCCAAGGGCTGCACCCCTTTCATACTTTTTTAACTGTGATTTAAAAAATTATTTTCTCATAGTTGCTTTACAGCTCACAATGTAGATCCTAGCTTATCATGATCTACTTCATGATATGTAGATACTCTTGAAAAGATAAATATTTAAATCACTCTTGATAAGGGCCAGAACAGATTATAGATTGACAAAGGTACAGTAGAGATAACAATTAGGAGGCTTCTGTAGTAATACTGATAAAAGAGTGGCTAATAGTATGAGGTGGTAAAAATTGGTTGAGTCTGGATATATATTGACGTTCGAGTCAACAGGATTTCCTTAGGGATTGGATGTGGTGTATAAGAGAAAGAGAAGAGTGAAAGATGACTTCACAGTTTTGGGCCTAAGAAACTGGAAGAATGGATTTGCCATCAGCTGAAGTGGGAAAGGCTATAGGTGAAATTTGCTTGATGGGAAAAACCAAAAGATCTGTTTTAGACATGTTTGAATTTCAGGGATCTATTTGAAAGGAAGATGGAAAGTGACCAGCTGTATACATGAGTGTGGAGTATAGAAAATGGTCTGGATTTGGACATAAATTTGGGAGTCATCAGCATATAGATACTATTTAAAGCGATGAGACTGAATGAAACCATCAAGTTAGTGGACAGAGATATAGAAGAGGTCCAAGGGCTGAGCTGTAAGCATTCCAACATCAAGAGGTTGGGAAGAAGAGGAGAAACCAGCAAGGAAGACTGAGAAGGAATGGCCATTGAGACAGGAGAAGAACCCAGAGACTGTGGTATTCTGGAAGTGAAGAAATAGTACTAGGGAAGTGAGAATGTGCCAAATAAGATGAGACTAAGAATTTACCATAGGATTTTAAAATGTGAAGGTTATTAGTGACCTTCTCCAGGAGCAGTTTTCATCAAGTGGTATGAGAAAAATGCCTAATTGAAATGGGATTAAGGGGAAATGGGAGAAGAGGAATTGGAGACAGTGAGTGTAAATTTTTTTTTTAAATTTAAGGAGTTTTTGCTGCAATAGGGAGTAAAGGAATGGGGTTGAAGCCGACAGAAGCATCAAGAAAAGGTTTTAACCAAGAAGGTTTTAACTAAAAGAAAGTTTAAGATTACTGAATGAACATTTGGTAGCTTTTAAGTATTCCTTTTGTCACTGTCAAATATAGACCATTTTTGGTATGCAAAGTGGTAATTTGAGGAAGCTTTGTAATTAATTTCCTTACTATTGTGGTTTTCTTTTTTCTTGATAAATTTATTTTTTCAAAATAATACATTCACTTTGTCACAAGCAGTACAAAGGACTAATACTAGGGGAAAAAAAGTTATTTTCTAACCTTTCTCATATTCTGTTCTGTTCCCCAGAGGGAAGCTTTTAAAAATAAAAAACAACTCTTAATAGGGTTTCCCCCTCCTGTAGTGGCTTGTAGTTATGTACCCCCAGAAAACCATGTTCTTAATCTTAGTCCATTCACCTTTGATGAAGTTACTTAAGGTGCAGTCCTACTGAATCAGAGTCTTAATCCTATTCCTGGAGGCTTTTTAGTGAAGGCCACAGAGAGAGAGACATCATGGGGAACAGCCAGAAATTGCAAGTCAACGGAACCTGGAGGAGAAAGGTGAAGTTATTGCTATGTGCATTGCCACGGCAGAGAAAAGCCAGGAGCTCCAGAGATTGCTCCCCAGTGAGAAGCTACTGATCGGGGGGGGAAGAAGAAAGCCTTCTAGCCTCTGAAACTGTGAGTCAATAAGTTCCTATTGTTAAGTCATCCCATTATATTGTGTTTGTTTTAGCAACTAGAAAACTAACCACCACTCCTCTAGTGTTTGCCTTCATATTTCTAAATAATACACTATACCACTATTTCTTCATTTATCTGTCTTCAACTTGCAGCTATGATAGAGATTCAGTTTAAACATACATCATTCTCTTCTCTCAATACAGTCACGTCACTATTTTAGATCCACTCTTCTTCCCTTAGTAATTCAAATTGTTACTGCATATTCGTTTTATGTCTGCTTAACAAAAGAAACATCTGTCGATTCCTCAATTTGTAAGATGCAGATATCAGTGACCTTACCTTTCCCTTTGACTTGCTCCTCACTCTTACTTCCCCACTTCTATCATCTGCCTTTTTACTTCTGTATAGTCAAGATGGAAAACATTTACCTTTAGTCTTCTGTGCTGTCAGTTGGTTGATTTCAAAGTTCAAATCAGTAAGAACTATTTCTATTATTTTGACTATGTAAAGCCAAAGAACGTGTTATGTGTTATACTCCCTTTCTTGTTAGTTTTTTGTTTCCTTGTATTTTTTCATTAAATTATTGGAAAAGATATTTATGACAAAAAAAGATGAGCAAATGAACCCATTTTTTGACCTCATTGACCTGAAATACCCAAAGTAGATTTTTGACAAAGTTTCTTGGCCTATCCATGGATGGAAAAATTCAAGGCGAGGTGAAAATAAATGGAAGATTTGGTTCACATAGTAAAAATAATATAAATTCAATATCTGATAAATTATGGGACATCTCAACTTGTGCTTTAAAACTGTATTGCTGTTAAAATATATATATACATGGGTAGTCTAGTCTACAGGTAGCCCTTTGGAGTGACACAGATTTTATGAAATGTTTCAATGTTTGTTATCCTATGTATTAATGTTTTTGAATGGAATGTATATTTGTGAAATTATTCTATATATGAGTTAAAATATCTAAAAATTTATTCTACTGAGTCCCTGTAAATCTGTCCTTGAATATTTCTTAATAATCTTAGATAAGTTCACATTTTGGTGAACTTGATTTTGCTGCTAGTATCTTGAATACATTAGCTACAAATCTATTAACCTGAGTAAACTAGGAAAGTCAAATTCACATGTCTTGCAAGGGCAGGCCTTCTAGCCCAAAGAAATGAATAGATATTGAGTAAATTTAATTTGGCCAAGCTGCCATATGATTAAATTTGTATATAAATGGTTCTAAGGCTTTGGACTGCATTGTAATTTAACATATGATTTGGTGTGGCCATACGTGGCATGTGTCAATGTCTCATGGTCAGAGACCACCAAGAATACCTGTAGTCAAGCCAAGTTGGGTTTACTGGGCTTACTGCAATGAAGGAGACATAATGCAGTTGGGTTTACTAGCTTGCTGCAGTAAGGGAGAGTAAATCATGGGAGATTGTGTAGCATCTAAATAAGAGAGTATCAGAAAGGACTTACAGAATTTGGGCTTGTGTTTGATTATTTGTGAGGAGGGTTTAAAGAAGCAGGACTTTGCACTGGATTGGATGCTTTCAGGATGCAGGGGTAATTCTATAACTAGGTATCTTAATTATTTTTATCCAGAGGCAGGAGGATCCAAGCAGTGCTAAGGCTGTAATTATTAAAGAAGCAGTAGTCACATATTTTATCTGGGAAAGAGGGATATTTGGTTATTTTGTGGTTTAGACCATGTTCTTCTTTTTGTTCACTCAGACATGATTGTGGAGTAGTCTTTTTTTGTCTGCCTCCATCACAGCACAGAGTGGTTTTACCTGAAGTTGGTGTTCTGTAAAATTTTTTATGTTCCATAGGAGAATACCATGGCTGAGCTGTGACACTAGACCAGCTCCTAGCAATCTCAAGGGCCAACTGTATACTAGTCTTATTTCGAATGTTCAGTACATATGAGGCCACAAGATACCATATTGGACAATGCGACTATAAGACCTCAAAAATTAGTTGCTTAGCTGAAGAATAACTGTGAGAAAATTAATGCTTATTATGATAACTTCCCTGTATGTCCAAATTGTGAAGGAAGGTAAGATGTACCTAATAAAGGGGTGGGCTTCACAGAAAATCACTGAAACATCTGTTTATAATGATAGCCAGCAGTTATTTAGCTTTCTATGTGCCAGGCACTGTACCATGAGCTTCATGAGGGTTATCCCGTTTACTTTAATCCTCACAACAACCTGATAAGGTAATAATGATGGCTAATACTTATGTAATATTGTTTTAAATATTTTGATTATATCAACCCATTTGACCTCATGGAACCCCATGATGTACTTTCTATTATAAACCCATTTTGAAGATGAAGAAACTGGGACACGAAGTTTAGAGATCCCAAAGTCACACATCCCATAAATGCAGAGTCAGAACCTGTGTACAGGTATTTTAAACATTTACATCATTTATTATTTTTCTTCTCTTAGAAAAAGAGAAGGATCATATTGAATATTTCAAAATCATTTTCTGAGTAAATGAATCAAAGATCTTTTTATAGTGTTGAATGCTACTTGCCATAAAAGATGTTGGATTGTGTAGTACTTCTGAAACTTTGTCCCATGAATAAGATAAAGTAATACTAACAAGAACCATTAAGTTCTTTATAACTCTGAAAAAAGTTTTTGGAATAAACAAACCAATGAGAGGTGTTTTAATTTGCTGTCTGCCGGAATGCATACACCAGAGATGGACTGGCTTTTATAAAGGGGACATATTTAGTTACTAATTTACTGTTCCTCAGAGGAAAGGCAGCTAGCTTTCATCTGGGTTTCTCTGTTACTTGGAAGGCACATGGTGACATCTGCTGGCCCTCTCTCCTGGCTTCTGGGTTTAAATGGCTGGTTTCCCAGGGCATTTCCTCTCTGCATCTCCAAACGTCTATGTTGGCTCTGAGTGCGGAGCTGAGATGTGTTGAGCTGCTGTGTGCTGAGCTCTCCTCTGGCTCCTCCTTTTAAGCCTCCAGCTAATTAAATTAAACATCACTCATTGTAGAAGGTATGCTCCTTAACCACAACACATGTAATCAGCCATAGATGAAATTCACATGCTATTGATTTAAGTCCACAACAATAGAACAACTGGGCACCATCACCTGGCCAAGTTGACACCTGAACCTAACTACTACAAGAGATAAGCTCTCTTTTTGTGGTGTAATAGCCTTGGGGTAGTTGCTAAGCCTGCTCTAATGTGCAGAAATGGGGAACGGAGGTATCACAAAAATGATGCATCCTAGGCTTTTCAACTTTCTCTGGACAGGGATCTAGTACTATTAAGCCATGTTTCAAGAGGGTCCTTAATTTCATGTCTGAGCCCAGTCATGTCCATTTTAAGGAGAACCCTGAATTATAGGGTGATAATGGGAATAATTATTGGGTACCATATTTATTTTTTTTGAAAAATGTTTTAAAACCTCATTTTGGAATAATTTCAGACTTTCAGATTTGCAAGAATCTTCAATATTCAATATTCCCTACACTCTGTAATTTTTTACCCCCATCTCTGCATAAGTATGTGTGTATGACTTTTTTCTGAACCACACAAGAATAAGGTGCAGACACGATGCTCCATTACCCCTTCAGACTTCAGTATATATTTTCTAAAAATAACTACTGTCCTACAAAGCCACTGTGCAACATCAGAATCAGAAAATTGATGCTGTTACAATTCTACTGTCTAACCATCTATTGCATAGACTTTATACAAAATTTGCTTATTGTTTTAAAAATGTCCTTTATAGGTCCAGCACTCATTTCAATTGTCATATTCCTTTAGTCTCCTTTAATTTGGAACTATTTAGTCTTTGTCTTTCATGACCTTGACATTTAAGAGCATAAATTAGTCACTTTACAGAATGCTCCCAGTTGGGTTTGCCTAATATCTCCTGTTTAGATTTAGATTATGTATTCTTGGCAGGATATCACAGAAGTGATGCTGTGTCCACGGAAATGCTGCTTTGTTCTCAGTTCATCAATCAGAAGGTATATGAGGCAAATCTGTAGCAATCCTTGTGTTGAAAGATGGTGTCTGCTAGGTTTCTTCACTATTTGTTAATAAGCAATTAATACTTTGTGGGGAAGGATTCTTTGAGACTATATAAATATCTTATTCTTCATCAAACTTGCATTCAGTAGTTTTAGTATCCATTGATGATTTTTGCCTGAATTAATTATTATAATGGCTGCTTGATGGTGATTTTCTAATTCCATTACTTTTCTACATTTATTGTAGAAATTCTACTGTAAAGTGGAGCTGTCCCTTATTTCTTCTATATTTATTTGTATTCACTATATTAGTATGGACATAAGGATTCCTAATTTAGTCTGTGAGTTATAATTCATTATTATCATAATTTGTTTTGATGTTCAAATTGTCCCAAATTTGGCCAGAGGAAACTCTTTAAACTGGCTCCTTTACCCTTTTGTCATCTTCTCGTTTTTATTAGTTCCCTATGGCTGCTGTAACAAATTACAACAAATGTGGTGGCTTAAAACCGAAATTTATTATCTCACAGTCTGGTGACCAGAAGTGTGAATCAATATCACTAGGTCAAAATCAAGGTATTAGCTGAGCAACAGTCTTTCTTGAGGCTCTAGGAAAGAATCTGTTCCTTGCTTCTTCCAAATTCTGGTAGTTGCTGGCTGTAATGGTTAGGGACACGTGTCAACTTGGCCAAGTTGTGGTACCTGTTTATCTGATTGGGCAAGTGCTGGCCTGTCTGTTGCAATGAGGACATTTCATAGGATTAGGTCATGATCACGTCAGCTGATCCACAGCTGATTCCATTTGTAATCAGCCAAAGGGGAGTGTCTTCTGAATTTAGTGATGCTAAATCTAATCATGGGAAGCCTTTTAATAAGGACTCAGAGGAGACAGGCTCCATTCCTGCTTCGGCTGGTGAGCCTCTCCTGTGGAGTTCATCCAGACCCTCCATCGGAGTCGTCGGCTTCGCAGCCTGCCCTGTGGATTTTGGACTCTGCGTTCCTGCGGTCACGTGAGATACTTTTATAAATTTTATATTTGCAAGTGTTCCCTGTTGATTCTGTTTCTCTAGAGAACCCTAACTAATACATCTTGGTACCGGGAGTGGTTCTTAAGAAACAAAATCTTAAAAATGGGTTTTTATGAATGGTTTTCTACTCTGACTGGACTCAGAGACACTAAGGACTCTGATTCCCGTAATCAGAATGACACTCCCAATCCATGGAGTGAGTTGGCAAAGGAGATAGTCAAAATATCATCATTCAATTCTCCTAATGCTTCGCTTGTA